>CAUYRH010029475.1:0-23846 GCA_963574655.1 Perodicticus potto
AAAAGGTTTCTAAGGGGGAAGGTATCTAGAGTAGTGTTCTGTCTGGGGTTAATTTTTTCTTACACTGAGGCAGAACTCATTGCCCCATAATTCATGAGATTTCCATTACAGCTGGTGAAACAGGCACTACCCCTGGTCCCATGTGAGTGGTGGGCACTGTTTCCTATAATTCTTTTCAGTGTTTTTCTCTCCAGACTCAGATTGTTTCTTCACATGAATGTGCTAATTAATACTCAGCTGAGGCCAGTGCTATAAGTAATCCTAGCACTCTGGGAGGCCAAGGCAGTGGATGCATGAGCTCAAGAGTTTGAGACCAGCCTGAGCGAAAGTGAGACCCTGTCTCTACTAAAAAATAGAAAAATCAGCTGAGCATTGTGGCAGGAGCCCGTAGTCTCAGCTACTTGGGAGGCTGAGGCAAGAGGATTGCTCAAACTCCAGAGTTGATGCCACAGCACTCTACCTGGGGTGACAAAGTGAGACTTTGCCTCCCCGCAAAAAAAAAAATCTTCAGCTGAATGCCCGAAGAAAATCCTCCAAAGATTTCCAGAGTGCTCTCTCTGAGCAGGCCTCTCCCAGACTCTCAGCTCTTTCTCCGAACCTCAGGAAATCTGCTGAGTTCCTCTTGGTGCCTCCTCACTCTAGCCTGGAAATTGTAGGGGTAAGCTGGGGCAATTGAGGGGCTCGCCTCATTTGTTTCTCATCTCTCAAGGATCACTCTCCTTTATTGCCTGATTTTCAGTGTCTTAACAGCTATTGTTTGATACATTTTGCCTCTTTGTTGTTATTGTTTAAACAGGAGGACACTTGTTACTTCATCTGGGCCAGAAGCCCATTACATAAATGAAAGTACCAAATTAAACAAACCTGATTAAGAACTCGCAGGTCTCCAGATATTACCTTTATGGAACAAAGTTTAAGAAATATTATTCAATAACAAAAAGGCAGTATCTTGGGGTTTTGTTTTGAGACAGAATCTCACTATGTTGCCCTTGGCCCATGGTGGCACAGCTCACAGCAATCTCAAACTCTTGGGTTCAAGCAATTCTCTTGCCTCAGCCTCCCAAGTAGCTGGGACTACAGGTGCCCAGCTATTTTTTTTGTTATAGTTGTCGTTGTTTAGCAGGCCCAGGCTGGGTTCGAACCTGCCTGCCTCGGTGTATGTGGCCGGCGCCCTAACCACTGAGCTATGGGCATTGAGCCAAAAAGGCAGATATCTTGATTTAGAAACAGGTAAAGGATTTGAATGGACATTTCTCTAAGGAAGACATACAAATTATCACAAATACATGAAAAGATGCTTAATATCATTAGTCATTAGAAAAATGCAAATCAAAACCTCAGTAAAATACCACTTCATACATATGAGGATAGTTGTAATCAAAAGTCTGATAACAAATGTTAGTAAAGATACAGAGAAATGAGAACACTCACATATTGCTGATGTAAATGTAAAATGGTGCAGCTGCTTTGGAACACAGTTTAACAGTTCCTTTATTATTTATTTATTTATTTTTGAGAAAGAGTCTTATTGTGTCTCACTATGTCACCCTCGGTAGAGTTTGATTCCCCACCATAACTTGCTTTTGTCTGTGCCCCAGATCCCATTCTTTCTGTAACTTCAAGATGGCATATAAGCTTCTGAACCCCATTGTGGGGCTAGGGAATCACCCTGTGATTCTCCCCCCTATACATATTAATAAATTTGTATGCTTTTCTTCCAATCTGTTTTTTTGTCACTTGAGTTTTCAGTGAAACTTCAGATGGAAAAGGGGAAGTTTTCCTTTGGCCCTTAAATTACAAAATTGGACGAACCTTGAGAACATGTTAAGTAAAAGAAACCAGCCACAAAAGATCACATTTTCTATGATTTCATTTGCAGGAAATGTTCTGAATAGGCAAATTTATAGGAACAGGAAGTAGATAAATGGTTGCCCAGGGCTGGGGAGGTTGGGGGAAAATAGGGGAGTGATTGCAAATGGATTCAGGGTTTCTTCTGAGATTGATGAAACATCTAAAATGGATTATGGTGATGGTGGGAGAACTGTAAATTTATTAAAAACCACCAAAATGCGCACTCTAAATGGGCTTCCAGCAGCTCCTCTAATATTCCTGGAATTATCAGATCAGGTATGACTAAGAAGTCATGGTATGGTCTTTTATATTATCTGACTCTGTCCTTCCTTCCTTCTTTATCTCCCTCCCTCTCTTCCTTCCTTCCCACTCACCATGAGCTCGATACTACCCTAGGCACTGAGCATGTAGAAATTGACATAGATCTGATCCTGTCCTAAAAAAGTTCACAACCTCATGATCCTCCTTAGCCCTTTGTAGCAAAGGGAACGTTTGTTTCTGTATGTCCACGGCTATGAAGAAAAAACGTAATCTTTCTAAAGTCACATAATCCGTACTTAAGAAAGCTTAGGTGATGGAGCATCAGTGCTTACAAGCCAATGAAAAACACTTGTAGCCACTTAGTCTCTCTCCTTTCCAGGCTGGATCACAGACTAGAGCAGAAAGCCCATACCTTCTTCCCGTTTGGGTCTCAGGGCCCAGACAGTCTGTAGCTGGCTGCTCACTACTGAGACACTCAGCAGCTGCCAGCTGAGCAAGCTCGAACACCACCATTTCTGGTGCACGCATCCTTTCCTACAAGGTTGATGTGGAAGATCCTGGGCATTCAGATGCTGATCCTACCAAGCGCCTTGGCCCCTCAGCCGCTGCCTTGGTCCTTGGGGTCACTTCCTATCTATCTCAGGTCATACTGTCTTCTAACCCTCTGGGCTATATCTTATCTCTGAACAAGCTCTTGTTTGGTCATGACAACTGCTCTCTTCTGTATTACTCCAAAACGGGTAACTGCCATGTGTTGTGGTTACGTGTGTGCATCTCTTATCTCTCTTGCTACACTGTAGCTTCTTGTTAACTGCTGCTTCTTGATTTTGGCACTGCCCTCTGCTTCTCTCGAGGACTCAGCTTGGACATAGCCTCTCGTTATTCCTGGCCACTTGCTATAATGATACTAAATTAATTCTTCGCCCTCTAAGAATCCATCTTGGCAGGCCTTTACCCATGATCACTAGTCCATTGCCTTGGCCAGTCGGCAAACGCCATCCGTCTCAGTCTCTTCTCTGCCCCTTGGGATCTACTTCAGTAGACTCCTCTCTTTATCTCAGAGTCTTCTCTTCACAGAAATGTTTTTCATAAATCTTTGTGAAGAGGACACCATGGGCTCGGTGCCTGTGGCTCAACGGGCTAAGGCGCCAGCCACATACACCTGAGCTGGCGGGTTCGAATCCAGCCTGGACCCGCCAAACAACAATGGTGGCTGCAACCTAAAAATGGCCGGGCATTGCGGCAGGCGCCTGTAGTCCCAGCTACTTGGGAGGCAGAGGCAGGAGACTTGCTCGAGCCCAGGAATTGGAGGTTGCTGTGAGCTGTGATGCCACGGCACTCTATCCAAGGTGACAGCTTGAGGCTGTGTCTCAAAAAAAAAAAAAAAAAAAAAAAAGATGGCACCATGAATACTTCTAAAACCTTGTTTTCTCTTAGTAATGTCCGGTCAGTAAATACTGCTTTCTCTAGAAAATGTGTCCCCAAAGGTACTATCAATGAAGGTATCCACCCAAAATGATCTTCTTGATGACAGCAAATTGTGTTTTCCCCAAATGGTTGTAATAATACTTGTTATTCCACGTATTCTTCCAGAGCCTTGCCACTCACTTATCAAGAGGTGGAATCTCTGTGTCCACTTCCATTGAAACTGGGCAGGGTTTTGTGACCGTCTTAACAATAGAGCACAAGAGAAGTTTTGCTATGTGTGAGGCTGGGTATCAATAGGCCAGACTGTTTTCTCCTTGGCTCTCTCTTGGGATGCCTGCTCTTGTAACCAGCCACCACACTGGGAAAGAGCCAGGCCTCATGGGGGCATGGTGTGCAGGTGTTCTGGCTATGAGGTCCCAGCTGGCAGCCAGCCCCAGCCTCCAGCCATAGGAGTAGGGAAGTCCTCGTGATGAATCCAGCCATCCATCATCTGACTGCAATCACAGGAGAGATCATGAGCAAGAACATGTATCTGAGCTAGTCAACCCCCAGGACTATGAGAGATAAAGAGTGATTGTTGTTTTAAACTACTAAATTTGAGATGGTTTGTTACACCCCAATAGACAACCAGATCACTGTCCATCTCCACATGATACAAGCTTGACCACCCTTTATGGCCCAGCTCATTAGCATCTCACCTTCCTGTGAGTCTTCGTTGATTCCCCTAGTGGAATTCCCGCTACCCTCAAGCTCCCAGGGTTCTGTGCCAGTCTCCTATCTCAGAATGTACTTAAGCAGCTGAGGCTGGAGAGGGGGTGTATTTCAGAAATTCTTCACCAGGTGGCAGCCTTACTCAGGGTTCTTTGGAAACTATGGCTTTATTTACACTGCATTCATAAAATATTAACTAAGCACCTCTTCTGCATAAGGCCGTGTGAGAGCTATAATGAAAAGTAAGCTACAATTCCCTCCCTTCCAGCTTAGTAAATTTTATGCTTCTTGAGCTTGTCTTTGGGTTGAAACAATTCTCCAAAAGTCACCCAATCCTTTCTTCTGTGTCACAGTGTGATGCCGTACATAAACCCTGATGGAACAGAGGTGTCAGGAACTTGCCTAAAGTCTAGTTATTTCCAGTCTACTTCACTGCTATAAGTAGACTGGCCAGGATGGTCAGAAAGAAGGTCAGAGAAGCAAAGGTGGAGTGAACTAGACCAGGGGTGTGGGGAAAACTGAGGTTTTAACGTAGAAGGGAAGAAGACCGATCAGGACCCGGAGTGACTACAACTGGACCTGTCAGAAAAGCCTCTCCTAGGACCCTGTGGCCACACTTCCCCAGGGCCTCTGGGCTCAGAATAGTGGTACCAGCACAGACAGCCAGCTCCCTGGGAGCTCCTAGTTTCCTGCTCTTGCCCCGGCGTCCTGGCTCCTCCTGCTTTCCCTCCCACCCTCTGACTGCCAGAGCCGTCCACAGTTTTGCCTGTTTTGGACAGAAGTGGAGCACAGAGGCTGCAGAGGGAGTAGGAGGGAAGTGGCTCTGCATTTTGTCAGGCCCAGGGGAGGAGAAAAGCAAGTGGTCTTTAAAAACCACTGGGCAGCACCTGTGGCTCAGTGAGTAGGGTGCCGGCTCCATATACCAAGGGTGGCTGGTTCGAACCCAGCCGGGGCCAGCTAAAACACAGCAGCAAAATAACGGTGTTGTAGTGGGTGCCTGTAGTCCCAGCTACTCAGGTGGCTGAGGCAAGAGAATCACCTAAGCTCAAGAGTAGTAACCATGGGCAGCACCTGTGGCTCATCGAGTAGGGCACCGGCCCCATATACTGAAGGTGGCGGGTTCAAACCCAGCCTCCTCTGAACTGCAAAAACAGAAAAAAATAGCCGGGCATTGTGGCGGGCACCTGTAGTGCCAGCAACTCTGGAGGCTGAGGCAAGAGAATAGCTTAAGCCCAGGAGTTAGAGGTTGCTGTGAGCTGTGATACGACGGCACTCCACCCAGGGCGATAAAGTGAGACTCTGACTCTACAACAAAAAAAAAAAAAGAGTTGTAAGAGCCACCACACTGGGATAGAGCCAGGCCTCATGGGGGCACTGTGTGTAGGTGTTCTGGCTATGAGGTCCCATAGTGCTGTGAGCTGTGATGTCACAGCACACTACCTAGGGCGACAAAGTGAGACTCTGTCTGGAGCATTCTTTGTGCTTCACAGTGAATATTTCAGCTTGAAAATCAAAACAGGTTTCTCAATCAGGATCCCCCCCATAGTAGCCACTTGGTTCCTTCCTAGATGGAGTTCCCCCTTTCTTGGGTCCAAGTATTTGCCTTCTCTGGCTTTTCTTTTGTCTTTGGTTACCACGGTCATTTTTCCACAAAACCCTGAGAGATAGTCAGACTCTTCCTTGGGAAACATGAACACAGGGACTGAAAGATAGTAAGGGTCAGAAAGGATGGGCCCCATTCTGCAACCCCAATATGACTTCCCTCCTCACAGCAGCACAGTGCCAGGACCAGGAAGAGCCAGAAAGATCACCTGCAGGGGCAGGTGGGCCTATTCTATTCCCAGGGGCCCACAGTGATGCTACTTGGGAAGCAGGACACCTTTCCCAAGAACCTCTATTTCTCTCAACAGGGATTTTCTTTTTGGGTGGGAGAAAGCTTCTTACTCTGTTGCCCTGGGTAGAGTGCGGTGGCATCATAGCTCACAGCAACCTCAAACTCATGGGCTCAATTGATCTTCTTGCCTCAGCCTCCCAAGTAGCTGGGACTACAGGTGCCCACCGCAATGCTGGGCTAGTTTTTCTATTTTCTAGTAGAGACAGGGTCTTGCTCTTGATCAGGCTGCTTTTGAACTTCTGAGCTCAAGCAATCTCCGGTCCTCAGCCTCCCAGAGTGGTCAGATTACAGGCATGAGCAAGCACCCCTGGCTAACAGTAAGTGATTTTTTTTTTTTATTGTAGAGACAGAGTCTCACTTTCTCGCCCTCGGTAGAGTGTCGTGGCATCACACAGCTCACAGCAACCTCCAACTCCTGGGCTTAGGCGATTCTCTTGCCTCAGCCTCCCAAGTAGCTGGGACTACAGGCGCCCACCACAACGCCTGGCTATTTTTCTTTTTTGCAGTTTGGCTGAGGCGGGGTTTGAACCCACCACCTTCGGTATATGGAGCCGGCACCCTACTTGATGAGCCACAGGTGCTGCCTTAACAGGAAGTGGTTTTAAACAATATCTCTTTATTATGATAAACATAGCTATATGTGGAGGAGAATGTAAAATTCAAATAAACTTTTATAACAAAACCTAAGGCTTCAAGGACTGGGAGTAGGTTGATTCTGCCTATGTTTTGAGTTCCTTAGGAGGGATGCGTGCCCTACTCTTTGCAGTCAGAGATACCTGAGTGGAAACTTTTGACAATACTGAGGTAGAACAACCTATCATTTCAACATGAAGATAGCTAAAGTCTAGGTCATGGTCACACAGCCACTAAATTAGTTACTGGTCTAAGTCTTGGTTTCCTCACATGCAAAAAAGAGGGTAGAAACAGTCAGTACACCATTCAGCGAGTGTGACGACTAAAGGAGACAATTGTGTAAAGTGCCCAGTAGTAAAAGTGCTCAGTGGTTATTTGTTATTATTAATAGTATTTTTAATCATTGTTGACAGAGCTGAGACTCACATTGCAAGTTTAATGTCGGATTCTTCCAAAGCATAGTAGTAACATAAGGGGCCTTGCTTTTCTTTAGGGTCCATTTCAGCTATAAAATGGCTGTTTCCGGGCGGTGCCTGTGGCTCAAAGGAGTAGGGCACTAGCCCCATATACAAGAGGTGGCAGGTTCAAACCTGACCCCAGCCAAAAACTGCAAAAAAAAAAAAAAAAGAAAGAAAGAAATGGTTGTTTCCCACTCCTTGGGAAGCATAAAAGGAAAAGGCAATGTTTATTGAAAAACATTCTAACCTGTTCAGCGAGACCTTCATCCTCTAGACCTTCATTCCCCAGATTCATTTCTTTAGCACTACAAAATCTTCTAAGCCTCTAAGAACTAGTCACATGTTTTCTGGGTGTGGGAAAAGGGAAGGAATACCAAATGGTTTGATACACAAGGGATTAGTAGGCCTTTAGTAAAAAGTACTCATTGCCAAACCTGCCAACCTTTGCCTTTCTTGAGCCCTCCATTCCTTTTCTTCCCCAGGCATTGCCATACTTCCCAGGTCTCCTCTGGCCTGGCTCAAAACGATACTCCTTGAAACTCTCTCCCTTGGCCTCCAGGCCATGAGTTTTTTCCCTATAACTCTGATCATTCTTTCTTAGCTTTTTCTGTGGTTGCTCAGCCTCCTGCACATGGTGTCCCTTGGTGTTCTGAGTCTGCTCCTCTTCTCAAGCTCCCTCTGGACTGAAGACCCTCAAATCTCTATCTCTTTTGCTCTGTGTCCTACTGCCTACTGGACAGTTCCATTTGGATGTTACTCAAGCATCTCAAAGCCAACAAAACTGAATTTGTTATCCCTCCCTGCCCCTCAACCCATAGTTGGTCCTGAATTACCTACCTCAGCAAGTTGTCCAATCCAGAAATGAGGAGCCATCCCTCATTCTTCTCTCCCTTTCTGCTGCACTCTGCACTCCATGCCCAGAAGCCAACTGGTCATGACGTCCAGCAGATTCCTCCTCCTCAATAACTCTCAACTTCATCACCTGCTTTCCCTCCCCAGGGCTACTGACAGTTATCATCTCTTTCTTGGACTATTGCAATAATACAATAGCCCCCTGGCTCTCCTTAACCACTTCTCATTAGCCTCATTGGGAGTCATAGTCATTTTCCTAAAGTGCTTTATTTATTTATTTATTTATTTATATTGAGACAGAGTCTTATTTTGTCACCCTTGGTAGAGTTTGACAGCAACCCCTCAAAGCAACCTCAAACTCTTGGGCTTATGTGATTCTCTTGCCTCAGCTTCTCTAGTAGCTGGGACTACAGGTGCCCCTCACAGTGCCTGGCTATTATTTTTTTTTTTAGCAGGCCCAGGCTGGGTTTGAACCTACCAGCCCCTGAGCATGTGGCCAACACCCTAACTCCTGAGCTACGGATGTCCCCCTCTAGTGCTTTTTAAACCTTCCATGTCATTTCCAAGTTTAAGAGCCTTCAGTACTCTCACTGCCCTCAGAACAGCCCACACCTCTTCATATGGCTTACCATGTCTACCCTGTTCTTCTGGTCATTGTTTACCTGACAGCCCCGTCTTTCTTGGAACATTGTCTTTCATCCTAGGTGTCAGCTTTGCTGATGAACTTGCAGTTCCCTGGTTAAACAATGCTGTTCCAAGATTTTCTCCTTCTCCTTGCTTCCTAGCCAACTCAATCATCTTTCCTGATGATCATTGGTTTACACATTATGTTGTAAACTCCTTAAGGTCAGGATCCAAGTTATATTCTTCCTTGTATTCTCAGGACCTATGTCACATAACTGGCATAGGGCAGGATCCTAGGAGATATCTGCTGAGTGAATAGGGGGATGGATAAGATGGATGAACAGAGGATGGAGGGAGAGATTGGCAGATGGATGGATGGATGGACAAGTGAGAAATCTCTGGACTGGACTGGATTGCTAATGTCTCTGGCATAACGCGCAGAGCTAAACCAGCCACAGTTCCTTATTCTTCCCTCAGTCTCACACTAGGAATACCCTTACCTGGGATCAATGCGAAAAAGAAAGACTTTGTAGCAGGATAAGAGAGAAAGAAGATGTGACATCGGAATGCTGATGAGTGATGAGGGAGGAAAGAAAAGAGAAGATGCCAAAGAAGGCAGAAGAGGAAGGTGAAGGGCAGGAATCTACTACCTGCCTGTAACACACTTGAGTAGCCATTAAGTACCAACCTAGAGGCATTGAAGAGTAGAATGTACAGAAAGGACATGAGGATACTAAAATGTTTGGACATTTTTCAGAGTCTAGAGAAGGACCAAGCTCTTAAGTGTGCCAAGCCTCCTTCTAGAAACGCCAGCAGAGAATCTCTGGGAGATAATCTCTGACTTGTCTCTGTAAACTCAAGTGCTACTGGCTGGGCACAACTGGTCTAGGCACCATTATACAACCGAGCACAGCCGGAATGAGTAGCTCTGCCTTAAGGATGTCCCAAATATTGGCCTTTCTGTTATTTTAACATCAGGCTTGTGCTTATTTGCCTGGTAGATAACCCCAGGATCACTTTCGACTTTATTTCATCCCAAAGTCCTTCCTTACCCTTGGAGTCTTCTTGATCTACAAAGGGGCTAAGACCAAGCTCAAGTGGTTGGTGGTATGCAGGGAGGGCAGCATAACCAAAAGGTATGAGGTTCTGGAAAAACAGCAGACAGGGAGGTCCTACAATGGTAAAGTTGGCTTCCTTTATCTTCAGCCCTGCCTAGACAACTCCTAAGACACATGTACTGATGATCTTTGGGTAGACAAGCAAACCATGACCTGGTTTGCCTGAGATAGTCCTGCTGCCTTAGTATAGTTATGAATACTGTCCCGATGGTCCTTTCGATCATCAGAAGCATTCCAGGATGGATGTACAGTCACTGTTTACAAGGTACTTTAAGATTCTATGGGAGAAATCCAAGTGTCACTGCAATTACTGCTCTCCTGTTCCTGGACCTTCTCTGAGGACATTTCATAGCACAGGTTGGCATGTCCTCACAAGGACATCTGCCAACAATCCCACAGCTCCAGAGAAGACAAACCAAGACCAAAGAAGGAAATGCAGGAGTTTGTCCTTTTGTAAGATTTTGGGCAAAACTCCAAGAACTCAGCTTGGAGACTCAGGAGACTCAGAGCTAAGGAGGGGAAAATTTCATGTGATCACTGTCTTTGGGCAATAAACCCATTGTCTCTGATGTTGATTATAGTTCTATAATTTATTGCAGCTGTTTATCTATTGCTTGCTCAGTGCAGGAATGCCCAGGAGTTCTTTTGGTTTGTTCTCCTATTTCTTGGTTGGGTCAGATGAAGATGGCCTAATCCACAAGAAACTTTGGTTGGGTGCTTGTTGGTCTTTCCGTCTTGGAGGGCCTTGTTTATATGATGGACCTGGCAAAAGGAAACAAGTTTCTGGCAGAAAGCAAGAAAAACTTACATACATAAATGCTTCATCTTCTGGATCATAAGATGTTTAACTTTATTCCTGGAAGAAAACTGGGGCTTTAAATGAACCCATGACACCTGCCCAGGGTGGAAGATGGGGCCCTGTGTCTATAGGTGACTTGGGGTGAGGGGGTAACCAGCTGCCAATAGCCTTCCAGGACCTCACCCCCAATTAACTGCTATGGGCAGAAGGAGGTTGCATTACTTCCTTCTGAACTCTTAGATGGCCAGAAAACAATAGAAAGTTACAGACATTGTATGTGAAGCCCACACACTGTACCCCATGATTGAACTAATGTACACAGCTATGATTCAATTAAAAAAAAAAAAAAAAGAAAGTTACAGACAGACACACCTATGCAATATACACAATAACACTGAAGTTTATACCCAAGATCTGAGTGTGGTTCCTTTCCCACCAAAGTTTACACGAGGTGAAAATAACATAATTCAACCCTTAAGAACAAGACAGAATACTAGTACTGGTTTCCTTTGCTCTTAGAAAGATCATGAACAAGTTACAGAGGACTGCAAACTAGAAGCTAGTGCTTTGTTTTCCCCAGGCTCTCACTCTTTTGCTTCTATTCCTGGGAACATCAGTCTCTCTTACAGATGTCTACTTCAGGTAACTCCAAATCCAAAGTCACAAGTCCCAGGCAAAAGGCAAAACTCCTTGCCTGGAGCAGAGCAGGACTCGGGTATGGGAAGGAGGAAGAGAAAATGGTACCTTCCATAAAAGCCTCTTTCTCTTCCTCTACCTGGGCGCTCCCTGGGGGTTGGGGGTGCTCCTCCTCTGTCTAGGGCATTGGTTTTGTGGGCTGTTTCCCTTCCGGAAAAGGGGTCAGGAGCAGCTCTGTGGGGTGTGAGCTTTTCCGCCTGCATCAGGCACGCAGGAAGGGCTGGGAGCTGGGGTGGGGGATGGGTAACTGCCTGGGCAGCTTGTAGGGTCATGAGCCCATGTCTGTCATACTGAAGGTTGGAGGCCCCCTTTTTAGAATTGCTGCTTCTGGGGAGGGCATGAGGTATTCTTTGGGTGGCAGGGTAGATTGGGGAAAACTGAGAGGACAAGAGCTGTTGGAGGAGGGAGTTAGGTTTATTTTATTGTCTTTATCACAGGATGGCCCTGGTGAAGGTCTGCTGGTCCTATCGACCTCCTTTCATCCCCCCACCCCAAATCCCTGTGGACTGTATCCCTTTCACAGGTAAACCCGAAGCCCAGAGGGGCCAAATGTTTAGGCCAGAGGCCTAGCTAGTGAGGGATAGGCAGAACTAGGCTTGCCTGCGAAGGCCTGTCTTCCTCCGGCGCCCAAGATCTATCCCTTACTCGGCCAGCAGGACTTGCAAATACGAGACCCCTCCTCCTTTAGAGGCACAGATTTATCGCGGGTCTTATCTCCTGGCCCGCAGGAAAACTGAAAGTTCCCTCGCACGTGCAAGTCCTTTTTGTAGTAGCGGCGACAGAGCACACAGTGGGACCGCAACTCAGGAGCCGGGCATGCCCGGAGTAGGTGCCTCCCACTCCTGCCGCGGCGGGCCGGGCTGTCCCGGGTCTAGGGGGGGCCAGCCCCACGCCATGACATCAGCCCTGGTGTGGTGCGGTGTGCAAAGCCCACTGGTTGGAGTGGCTCGGGACACGCCTTCCCCCAAGCGGAACAAAACGGCACAAGGGCCGGGCGCACCCAGCCACCACTTCCGAGAGCGCTGCAGCCCGCGCCGCCGAGCCCGCTGCCAGGTGAGTGTACCCGGGCCGAGCGTCGCACGGCTCCGTCCCCCGCGGCCGCCCGCGGCAGGGGCGCCTGGGCACCCAGCCGGCGCCCCTTGGTTCTTCCCGCCCCTCCACAGCCCTCGCAGCTGCGAGGAAAGTTGGAGGGAAAGTGGCGCGCCCCTGGGGGCCGTCGCGGACAAGGAATCGTGAGAAGTGTCCGCAGTTAGCCTGGGCGGTTCTTCTCTTTGTAGGAGGCTCTGGGTCGGTTCCTCCCCATCCTGGGACTTCCAGGACACAATTGGTTTCTGCGTGCCCCTGACCCAGGGCGACCCGGCTCCCCACCACCGCCTGCAGGTCCGGCAGAACAATTGGCGATTCTGCACGCCACTGAAGGTCATTGTATGACCGAGATGAGGGCATGTGTGCCACCCCCTCCATCACCCTGCTGCTGTAGGAGAAAACGCCTGCGGGTGGGGAGGTGAAACATCTGGCTTCAAGGGGCTGACCTGGAGCTTCTGTATCCCTGGGTGCTGGTGTGACTTTTCCTTCTTCTGAAAGAACTTGATGCATCCCCTCCCCCTCCCAAGTCTTGGCACTAGATTTCTCCTTTGCTGAAACCTGAAAGATCCTACAGAGAATGTTTTGTGGCTTCAATCCTTGAAAGCTGGGGAACAGGAAAGGGACTGGTCTTGAGCGCAGTTAAAAGCAAGTTTGCGGCTGTTACCCACCCATCAACCCTCTGAGGCAGGTGTTTGATTTACTTTCCTGAGAACATTCTGCCTGCTCCCAGTCCTGGTGTTGTAATCTAATTGAGATTTGGGTCTAGGCTGGGAGCATTAGCGTGGGCTCAGGCCCTTCTAGAGCCTTGGGCTCCATCCAGCCACCCACTCCCTGCTTCCTTGGGTGAATGAATGGGCAGACCCCCCCAACACAGAACACACATTGAGAGGGCCTTGCCTTGGGATACTGTCTCGGTGGCACTCTGGTAGAAAGTATGTTATGAAGAGGGCCTAGAATTTTGGTGAGAGATAGTTTGGGAAGCAGAGTTGAGTCATGTTTTTACCACTAAATATTAATAACACACAGATTTCTTTGGACAAGTGACTTAATGTCTCAATTTCTTTTAGCGGTGGAGGTTGGGGAATGTATTACATGAGGCAGTAGCACTCTGTTACTGTCTTCTTCCTTATCCTCTCCATATCTGTACTCTTCTTCCCAGAACATGGGGAGGCTGGAGGTGCCATCTGTCTCTCTCTGTCCTTTCAGAGTACAGATTGGGGATTTCCCCCAGATGGGACTGGTGACAGGGTCTGGGCTTCCCCCACTCCCACTCAGCCAGTGGCTGCCTCCTGACTCTCCAGCTGGACTGTCTTTTCAGAGAGACTGTCCTCAGCCTTTAGCTGCTGGTAGGCAGCTTTTATCCCTTCCTTGCCAGAATCCAGCCTGGTGCTACTCAAGGCCTCCCAGTGAATGACACTTTGCCTTGGAGAGGATATCCGGGGCAGGGGCAGTCAGATAGGGAAGGAAGTTTATCCTGCAGAGGGTGTGGTGTGGGTCAGAGAGTGGAGGGGAGTGTGTGAAAGGCTTGAGACACCCAGTATGGAGGGTCTGGAGAGGATGCCCACCAGCTCTGCAATTGGCTGTCTAATAAAATGGGAAGAACAAGGGTGCTGTGGCCTCTTTGCTTCTGGTCTGCCCTAGCACCTTCCTTCCCGGACCAGGTAGTTTGCTTTTTTAATTGCACACATCTGCCTCTGGATCTGCATCTGCATCTGGTGAGACCTCACAGTGTCACAGTTGCAGCCTGGGAGTGTAGCGACACTTGACTATTGATCAGTAAACATTTGGTGAATGTTTCCAAGTGGAGTGGAAAGAGGCTTTCAGTTGAGTTGCCCTACTGGACATACAAAAACTTTGCAGATAGTTACTAGCCAGTTGTCTTTCCATGTGTGTGGATTGATCAGCAGGTGTGAGAAAAAAGGGGCATAGTTTTCATTCATTGTGGACCTCCTGGTGGGGAAAGCAAATTGGGAAGGCTTTTCTGGTAGGTTGCTAAAGTTTGAGATATTTATGTAAGCCTAGCTTATTTGGCTTGCCAGAGAACTACAAAGAGACATGCATTAAACGTTTTGAGATCCTAAGAGGTGCTAGTGAGAATAAAGAGAACTTTCCTTCATATCTGCCTTTTGCCATTACTCAGGCATAATGGCAAATGTCAAAAGACGCAAAACTGAAGAGTTAAAGTTAAGAGTTGGTCTTTCCTTAAGATAAGATATCTGTGCCAGGAACAGGGCTAAATACTTCACATGTATTACCATGGACAATTTATGAAGTAGGTACGAATGTTCTTCATTTTGCAGATGAAGAAACTGAGGCTCACACTAGGATCGCAGCTGGTTATTTGTGGAGTTGCCATTCAAACATAGGCTGACTGTGTCTAACATCCATGTTCGAATCACTACTACTTCATCATTTTTCCTTGCTCTTCTACATTTCCTTTTCCCAGATCAACTCACTAAGGAAATATCTGCTGTCTGTGAAACATATCAGCTTTATGAGGTGCTTTACAGTGGGTTATAAACTGTTGAAGAAACACATGCCTTTGCCAGTTTTTTCTTTTTTTTTTTTGTAGTTTTTGGCTGGGGCCAGGTTTGAACCCACCACCTCCGGTATATGGGGCTGGCGCCCTACTCTTTCAGCCACCGGCACCGCCTGCCTTTGCCTGTTTTAAGGAGGATGGATCAGGCTTAGAACTCATGATGTCTAGGTTTTTGCTCTGCTGAGTGGCCAGGGAGGAGGAGCGGGGACCCCTGGAAGTTAGGTCCCAGACCCCAGTGGTTACCCTTTCATTAGATCTGTTATATGTTTGAGATTTCTGGGCCAGGTTGCAGGAAAGAAAAGAAGCCTGGAAAAGAGCCTGCTAGAGATGGGGTGGGGAGAGGGAGAGAGAAAATAAAGCTGGGAGGGGTGGAGGGGGGTTGTGGGTGGAAGAGAGAGGGGGGTCCTGTCAGAAGCCACCTGGTCTGCTGTTTCCAGTTGTCAGGAATTTATATGGTGATGACGTGCCTGTACTACTACGCAGCTCCTCAGGAATTTGTCTGACGCCAGCATTGAGTAATTCCCATGTATGGTAAAGTGTGTAAATACAGAGGCAGTTAGCATTTCCAGACTCTGGTGTTTGCAGTGCCTCCCAAGGGCCAGAGGCAGAGTCTGGGTTCTCAATGGTGACAACAGAGGAAGAAATGGAAGGTTAACAGCTTGAGCACAGGCTCACCCCCAGCCAGGCAGCCAGACCCTAGCCCCCACCCCAGTCTGCTTGGCATTCTTTATGCAGGGGTGGTGTGGGTTGGAGCTTCCTGAGATATCAGCTGCAAGCAACCTGTGCTTATATAACCTAAGTGCTAATTTCTTAATCAAAGAAAAATTATTCAGACATTTTTGTTCAGCATAGGATAACCAACTTTTACCATTCTAAGTTGATATTCCAGATAAAAACAAGTAAATTCTGTTAATTAGCTCTGAGGCCTTATTATAATATAGGATTTCCTTTAATAGTTTGGAAATAATTAAAATAACTCAAAGACCCCGATTTCTACCTTTGTTGACCTCCAGACTTCTAAGCTGCAAGGGTAAAGAGCTGTGCTATAGCATGCATCTAAGACAAGTAGTGAAAAGGAGAGAGAGAGCACTGCCCGGGTCAGCTCACAGTCCCACAGGGGCCATGGGCATGGATTTGGAAAGAGAAAAATCATACAATGGAGAGAGGGGGCCCTGAGCTAGAATGACAATCATGTTCCAGGGATCTGTGGGGCCTGGAGTGATCACTACAGCTGCGTAGTACAGGCACGTCATCACCATATAAATTCCTGACAACTGGAAACAGCAGGTTAACTTCTCAGGGTGAGTCACAAGCTAGGTTCTGAAGAAACCATGTGGTGGGATGTATAAAGCTGGGGCCCAAACCTGCCCCATCTTCCTGGTAACCATTTCTCCCTCACCAGTGGCCATGACCTTCAGGGAAGTGGATGTCCTGGGTTCTCAGTTGTCACCTCCAGAATATGACCTCTGAGTCCTGACTAGCAGGGACTCCCTCTGTCCCTCTCTGTTCTCAGGACATGGAGGTGTAGGGAAGAGGCTGAGCAGGGGTTGGAAGGATGGCAGCACTCCTGTGTTCCCAGCAGATGCCAGACAGCTCAGGTACCATGAGTAGTGCCTTTGTACCTAGATAAACAGACAGGTCTCTACCAGACCAAGTAGGTAGGGACTTAAGTCCTGAGCCTGTCAGTCAATCTTTGGCCCTAGGGAACTAGTGATTTTGGAATGGGAAAAAGAGGGTTTTTCCACTGGAGAGATAAAGATGTGAGGTAGGTGGCTTGTCAAAGGTTCGGAGAAAGGGAGCTCTCCTTTAGGCACTGGTGGCTGGCACTTGAGAATTATGTATCTCTGAGATAGTTCCTTAAACTTGAAACATGACCACATGGAACCTGTCACCTCACCCCAACATTTGCAAGATTTGGGGTGACTGTGAGAGTCTATGCCCTGTGTCTACTCCTTCCTCTGCTGTTGTAAGAGCCACTGTCCTGGATCTGTCCTCTCCAGACAGATTGAGGATCTGGGTACAGCTCCTACTGGGACAACCAGGCAGGAAGGTGTGGGCAGGAGACTCAGGCTTCTGGCTTCCCTCCATCCCTGAGGATCCTGACATTTCAGGTAAACAGCAGACCAGCAGTTTCCACCATTCAAACAGAAAATTGAAGCTCTAATCTTAGTTAAAATTATCAATGCAGTAAGTGGGACAAACCAGAACACAGACAGCATTGCCCATTGAGAACATTACTCTCTGAAGAGAATCCACTGTAAATCCAACAGGTGGATAAAGTGATTCCAGAAGATAGTAATGATTCTTTTTTTTTTTTTATAAATACATGTATTTTATTGATAGTAATGATTCTTGATTGCCCAGAGCAATATCAGAAAGCTTGATATGAAGACAGAGGTCCTTCCCTGTGGTCTCATGCTACTAAACTCCAAAGAAGGGCAAGTAACTTGTCCCAGACTCATCTGCTGGGCTGGAATTCCTGGTCCTTATTTGGCATGTGCCTTCTCAAGTCTGTTCCTTCCAGATGTGGGCTAGTAGGGAAGGAGAGTAGACATTTGCCCCTCATCTGGCAATATGTTGTCAAGGCTTGGCTGGGCCAGTCCTGTGAGTGGTAATCAGAAGAGTGAGCATTTACAGTGTGCTAGCACTGAGCCATTATTTTCATGTATTCTTTTTTAATCCTCAGAATATGATTGTAGGGGTCCATGTGCAGTCCATTTTAGAGACAAGCTAATTGGAGCTCAAAGAGGAAAAGTGAGTTGCCTGAGGTCATTAAGCTAGGAAGGGATGAATCCAGATCTAACCCCAGCTCCCATCTCCTAACCCAGCGGTTCTCAACCTGTGGGTCGCAACCCACAGGAACTGTATTCAAGGGCTGCAACATTAGGAAGGATGAGAACCATGTCCTAACCCCTGAACTGAACAGCCTGAACTCTTAACATAGGGAACTTCTCTTGTCCCAGCCTCCTGCAGGGTCTCTGTCCCCTGGACCTGGGGAGGCAATAGAGCCGGAGCCAAACTGAAAAACAGGTTTCCTTTTAAGGCAATTCAACCTCCCAACAGCCAGAGAGGTTGGCTCTTGGAAAGAATGGGCTGGGCAAAAAGGTGGGGGCTGGCGGGCTGGCCCGCCTCTTGCAGAGAAGGAGGGGGCCTGCACTCCCTCTAGCTGAGAGAGAGTCTCTCCTACAGGCAGAGTTCACTGGAGGGTCCCCCTAGTGTGCAGAGGTACACAGGGACCCCATCCACAGAGACTTACTAGAGCTCTTCCTGGCTGTGGACATGGTCTTTGCTAATCAGTACAAGACACTTAGAATCCTGTCCCCCCCTTAATGGGTTCTTGAGGGGAGATCCCCCAACCAAATGGCCAGGCTCAAAGGAGCAGCCCAGCAGATAGGTCTTGAGGAGATTTTCCTTACTGGCAGGTTCTTGGGTTTCACTCATGTCTCCGCCCATGTCCCTGATTCCCTGGGGCCTGCTGGATATGGGCCCCTGATATTGAGCCAAGGAGAACAAGGGGAGGCCTGTAAGGAGCTATGGGTCTCCCCCAGAGGGAAAAGGGCCTTTGTGTCTGAGAACAAAACACTGCTTGGAGCTGGATCCCAACCACGTGGTTGGGGAAACTTTCCTCTCTTGGGGGTATTCCTAGGGAATTGAGTATGTCTCCTGCTGGTTCCTGGGGTTGGAAGAGAAGGAGAAAGCAAAGGAAGAGGGTCAGCATTGATGTGCTGTATACCTACGAGGTGCAGTCCCTCTTCAATATGCTAGGGCCACAACATGGTGTGTGAGGGCCACAGAAGACTCAGAAATCTCAGTTCTACCTCTTCCAGCTGCAGGTCTACAAGCAAGTTGCCTTCTTTTTCTTTCTTTCTTTTTTTTTTTTTTTGAGACAGAGCCTCAAGCTGTCGCCCTGGGTAGAGTGCCGTGGCATCACAGCTCACAGCAATCTACAACTCCTGGGCTCAGGATTCTCCTGCCTCTGCCTCCCAAGTAGCTGGGACTACAGGCGCCCACCACAACGCCCAGCTAGTTTTTGTTGCAGCCGTCATTGTTGTTTGGCTGCCCGGGGCTGGATTGGAATCCGCCAGCTCAGGTGTATATGGCTGGCGCCTTAGCCGCTTGAGCCAGAGGCGCCGAGCCGAGCCTTCTTTTTCTTCTCTGTAAAGTGGCATATATTCTTCACCTTCAGATGTCGAGGATGAAATGGGATGATATAAACTGATGCCTGGCAGGCATTCAACACATTTTTCTTTTCTTTTTTTTATTGTTTGAAATTCATTGAGGGTACAGAGAATTAGGTTACACTGATTACACTTGTTAGATAACATCCCTCTACAAGGGACAGTCTCAAGCTGTTGCCCTGGGTAGAGTGCCTTGGCTATATAGGACTGTGGTCTCCAATTTTTTTTGGCACCAAGGACTGGCTTAATGGAAGGAAATTTTTCCATGGACTAGAGAAGGGGCATTCGATTCTTATAAGGGGTGCACAACCTAGATGCCTTGCATGCACCAGTGCAGTTTATGGTAGAGTTCACACTCCTATAAGAATGTAATGCTGCCACTGATGAGACAGGATGGGGAGCTCAGGGAATGCCAACTATGGGAGAGCTGTAGGTTCAGATGAAGTTGCCCACCACTCACTTCCTGCTGTGCAGCCCAGTTCCTAGCAGACCATAAACTAGAACTGGTCCTGGTCTGTGGCCTGGAGTTGGGGACTATAGCTATAGGAGTTTCACTGGACACATTGAGTCATCTTATTAGAAGGAGAAGAGCTCCACCTGTGTGGCTCCTTATGACTGAACACATTTTTCTTTTCTTTTTTTTATTGTTTGAAATTCATTGAGGGTACAGAGAATTAGGTTACACTGATTACATTTGTTAGATAACGTCCCTCTACAAGGGACAGTCTCAAGCTGTTGCCCTGGGTAGAGTGCCATGGCGTCATAGCTCACAGCAACCTTCAACTCTTGGGCTCAAGCAATCTTATTGCCTCAGTTTTTCTATTTTTAGTAGAGACAGGGTCTTGCTTTTTGCTTAGGCTGGTCTCGAACTTGTGAGCTCAAGCTATCCACCCTCTTCGGTTTCCCAGAGTGCTAGGATTACAAGCGTGAGCCACTAAGGCTGGAAGCTTCCTAAGCAGAGCTTCTCTACCATCTCACAGTACAGAAATGGTCTCTGCCTGTTCCTGAACCAGCCACTGGCAGGGAAATGAAATCACCATGGATGGCTTAGATGACTCAGGCTCTGGCCCTAGTCTGGGGATGAGGCACCTATCCTGGGTCACTTGGTGCCTGAATAAAATCAGTGTTCTGTAGAAAGGAAGAAGGGGGAGTGGCTGAGGGTTGGGTGGACGGTGACCCCCATTGCTGTTCTTGTTGACTTGTCCTTCACATTGTATGGTTTTGAGTCCTTACTTGACCAGGGCAGCTAGTCCCCGGGGTCCTCAAGGCAGAAAGGGGCTGACAGAACAGAGGAACATCAGATGTTGGGAAGGGGACTGGCCCCAGGACCTGAGCAAGACAGAGAAAGGACATGTGTGGTTAGAGAAATACCACCTAGCTGGTGTGTCAGTGATGTGTATGGGCCTGAGGAGCTGCGGCTGGTTCAGAATCTGGAAAGGGAAAAACAGCTTCTGCCGTGGGTGGTGGTCCATCTGGATCCACCTGGGAGGGGATAGCAGAGCCCAGCCTCAGCCTTGTGCCTCCGCACAGCAGAGCCCAGCTCCATGCACAGGTGTTGCCTGGGTCCTTCCTGTGTGCCAGGTCCAGTGCTGGGACTCTAGGGGCTGAACGCAGCAGTTAACTCTTCAACCCTGATGCTTGTGAGATGGAGTGACAGACACGGAGCTGGAAATAAGTGGAGGCTGCACTGTGGAGAACCTGGAATGCCAGGGTGAGGAGTTACTGACTCCCCTGAGCAAGAGAATAATCCCTGAGAAAGATCTGGCAGCTGTGTGGACAGCAGGTTAGGAAGGAGGTTCCAGAAGCAGCCTAGTTGTCAGGGCTGTCTCTCTGGGGATGTGTTCAGTTGTAACGTAACTGACTTAATGAAGTGAAGGTGTTACTTTGGTTAATTGGAGAAATCAGAGATAGGTCAAACTTTAGGTTTGTCTTAATTTGGTGGCTTTATGATATCATTGCAGACTCCGTTTCTTTTTTCTCTGTGCTCTGTTTTCCCAGCTATCAGCTTCATGACAGGACAGCCTTTCCCTCCTCTGACAATGACCTCAGAGCCCGTTGCTCCCCTCTACTCAGCACACAGTTCTGGGACTGGGCAGGTACAGGGGAGCAATAGAGTGGGATACATCTAAAGAAGGGGATGAGCTTGTCACATTCTAGGATTCGAGATAAGATTCTTTAGTGATGGAGGTGTGGTGCCACAAGCAAAAACGGAGCAGGCAGGAAAAAGAACAAGTCTGAAAAAGATAGTGAGTTAAGATCACTCATGTAAAAAGTGAGGTACCCCTCAATGAATCCCGAACAATAAAAAATAAATAAATAAATAATAAATAAAGTGAGGTACCTATGCATGCACCCTCCCGGTGGAGAGGCTCACCTGAAATGAGCCTGGGCTCAGAGGAGAGGTCGGGGCCAGAGTTATAGGAAGTTCTTGGCATGGAGGTAGGGTGGGAATGAAGAATGTGAGGAGAGAGAGGGACTAGGATGAGACCAGGGGAACTCCAACTTTTAGGATATGGCAATGAAAATGCATCTTTCTCTACTCCAACAAAACCTTGCTTAAGACTCCCATCTTCTGGGTGATACTCCAGCACTGGTAACTGGTAGTGAGCCAGCATCACCAATACCACTTCCTTACCCTGAGCCCTGCTTATCAGCCTGCGTAAGTTTACCAAGCATCTCTACTAGGTTCCAGGCTCTGCAGAGATATGCCTAAGCAGAGGACATGGTCCCAGCTGTGGCTTTCAGTATCAGGGCATCCTTTATTCATTCCTTGACTGCTCACTGACCATCCATATGAACATCTGTATGCCAAAGCCCATGGCAACATGAAGGTCAGCACAACCTGGACCATCTTCTTGAGTTGAGATCTACGCCTCCAGCAACGGAGACCATGTCTCTCTCTCTATCCTTGACTTTTTTATTTTATTTTTCTTTCTTCCTTTTTTATTGAGACAGAGTCTCACTGTGTTGCTCTTGGTAGAGTACTGTGGTATCATAGCTCACAGCAACCTCAAACTCTTGGGCATAAGTGATTCTCTTGCATCAGCCTCTCAAGGAGCTGGGACTACAGGCTGCCCACCACAACACCTGGCTATTTTTTGGTTGCAGTTGTCATTGTTGTTTGGCAGGCCCAGGCTGGGTTCGAACCCGCCAGCTCCGATGTATGTGGCTGGCACCCTAGCCACTGAGCTACAGGCACCAAGCATTTTTTTTTACTTTAAAAAAAAATGTATTATTTTTTGTGGGGTGGTGGGGTCTTACTATGTTGCCCAAGCTGGTCTCAAACTCCTAGGCTCAAGGGCCTCAGCCTCTAGAGTAGCTGGGACTACAAGTGCCTGCCACAACGCCTGGCTATTTTTTTTGTTATTGTTGTCATTTTTGTTTAGCTGACCCAGGCTGGGTTTGAACTGGCCAGCCCTGGTATATGTGCCCGGTGCCCTAACCACTGAGTATGGGCACTGAGCCAACATTTTTTCTTTTTTCCCTTTTTTATTTTATGTTTCTTTATATTGTATTTATTTTTTCCTGCTGTTCTTGATACTGGCTGTCTAGCTGCTGGCACAAGCCCTATTACCAGCAGGGTGGGCTCTGGTTGCCATGTCCCGTTTTCAATATTTCCATGACAAATGATACAGGTTCCTGAGCAGTCTGCTTGGGGGTTCCTTTGCATCTTGAGGCAGTAAATCCCTCTGAATCCCAGCCCCTCTATCCCCTAGGACCCTGTGTCTTCCTTTACTCACCATGCCCTGGGCTGCCTCGGCACCTAGCTTGTACCCCAAGTTGATGGTACCTTGTATAGCACCCCTCTCCCTTCCTGCCCGTCAAGAATTTCTGTCATGGGCCAGGTGTGGTGGCTCATGCCTATGATCTCAGTACTCTGGGAGGCTGAGATAGTGGATTGCCTGAGCTCCAGGAGTTCAAGAGTAGTCTGAGCAAGAGTGAGACCCTCCATAACTACTAAAAAATGGAAAAACTAGCCAGGTGTCATGACAGGTGCCTATAGTCCCAGCTACTTGGGAGGGTGAGGCAAGGGGACCACTTGAGCCCAAGAGTTTGAGGTTGCTGTGAGCTAGGATGCCATAGCACTCAACCCTAGAGGAACTGATCGAGACTCTGTCTCAACAAACAAAAAAAACAAACTTCTGTTATCCTTCTCTAGTTATATGTCTATTGAGTGAGTGACTGATGAGGACAGAGGGAAGAAGGCCCCACCTGTTCTCCAAATTCCTGCAGCATTTACCTTCTGTGCTCCTCTAGGGAGAATCAGGCACTGACCTAAGGGAACACCTGTCCCAAAGCCTTGGACTTCTGTGTTAATAATAATTTTTTTTTTTGAGACACAGCCTCAAGCTGTCACCCTGGATAGGAGTGCTGTGGCATCACAGCTCACAGCAACCTCCAATTCCTGGGCTCAAGCGAGTCTTTTGCCTCCGCCTCCCCAAGTAGCTGGGACTACAGGCACCCGCCACAATGCCCAGCCATTTTTTGGTTGCAGCCGTCATTGTTGTTTGGCTGGCCCGGGCTGGATTCGAACCCGCCAACTCAGGTGTACGTGGCCGGCGCCTTAGCCCGTTGAGCCACAGGCGCCGAGCCAATAATAATTATTGAACACTTACTATGTGCCAAGCACTGTGCCACACCTTTGACATACTATATGTCATTTAATTGCCAGAAATATTCTATGAAGTAGCTTCTGTTTTTTTTTTTTTTTTCCGAAA
>CAUYRH010029478.1:0-27603 GCA_963574655.1 Perodicticus potto
TGCCATGGCGTCACACAGCTCACAGCAACCTCCAACTCCTGGGCTTAGGCAATTCTCTTGAGTAGCTGGTACCACAGGTACCTACCACAATGTCAGGCTATTAAGAGGAATCTTTTTAAAATACAAATCTCTCCTAGTTCAATCCCTTCCATGACTTTCCATTGTTCTGGGGATCAAGTGCCTAATCCTGTCTCCACAACCTGAACCCTGGAAGTGTCTCCAGCCTCATCTCAAATTGCCCCCATCTTGCCCTTGCTGAGCCTCTGTCTCCTGTGCCTGAAATACATTTCCCCTTACACCCTCAAGTGCATCCCCCACTCCCACTAACCCTTTAGGCCCTGGAAGAGGTGGAAACTTCCCACCACACATGCACAGAGCTCCATCCATTTCCCCTTGTTAGATGAACGTCTCCCCCATTGAATCCTACAAGTCAGCAGGAGTCTGTTTTGCTTGCTTACTGCTATATGCCCAATGTCCTCCCTAACCCCTGACACACACGTATGGACTCTCTAAGTATGTGTGGAACAAATAATAAGAGTCTGAAGGAAAGCACCATATCTCCACCCTTTCTCCCCCCAACAAACAGGCACCACACTGACCTTGGAGCAGGCAGGACAGCTCTTTCCCAGGTACACCTGCCTCCATTTCTTCCCTCTCTAACTCCAAGTACTCCTCTTGAGCACTCCCTTCTCAAAACTTTCCCACTGCTTTCTGATAAGGCTGAAACTCTAAAGTTAGTGAAAAATTCTCCATTATCTAGTCCATGCTACCTACTAAGTAACAGGATTTAATTCCTGTTCTTAAGGACTGGCTGTGCTTGTGTAGAGAAGGGCTTGACGCCCAATATAGACAGGCTAGGGCTGGAGGGAGAGTTCTTAATAGATTAGTGATGTCTGTCTCATTCATTAGCATGTCTGCCATGGGCTGGTAATGCAAAGTCAATAGATATGCCATCCAGTTACCAATTATGAACTATCTTTTCCAACTGGGATCTTAAGATCCTTAGAGGATCCCATATGTTTAGAGAATTTAAGAGTTCTCTATGACAAGTGACTTCTTTTATGAAAATAACCCTTAAAATTTTTAAATAAGAAAATATTAGTAGGCAAATTTAGTGTTATCATTTAAGTGTTTATGAACACAGTGGAGCTAAATAGTATTACTTTACTTGTAAGTGGCCAAGAAGGAAACTGAGAATGCGAATGAACATGTAAATGATTCCTTAAAATAGGTGAAGGGAAAAGTAATACCATAATTTGTATTAATTAGAATAAAATGGTAACCAAATTATCATATGGGTCAGTTTGCAGGCTTCCTAAATTCAAGAGAACCTAAGCTATAGAGTTAGCACCATATTTATATCAAAAGCCTCAATTCAGTTCAGCAAAATAGCATTTGTCACATTATATTAATGTTAATTTGGATTTACTGAATTTGTAACTTTGGTTGAATTTATTTTGTACACATGTTTTGGTTTATGGTCTTATCAGAGCTATAAGCAAAAGACTTTGTATACAAATTTACATTTGAACACATCTGAATAATATAATCAAACTATATATAATAAAACCTCCATGGCAGAACACCTCCCTACACTGACCACCTCCTTGAATTGACCTAATTTTCATAAACTGGGTATGCACCACTTGTATGTGTCAGTACAGCAGGCCTAGTTCCTTACGCCAACCACCTATGTACTGCATACTGACAAGTCTGTTACAGTCCCTTGAGTGGTCAACTTACAGATGTCCTACTGTAATATAAATGAACACTGAGGATCTGTGAAAAAAAAATTGCCTTTAGAAAGTCTGTACTATGTAAAACAAGTCTTTAAGTTACTCATGACTTCATCTATTAAGGATATTTTAAGGGGAATTCATAAATTGGGTGAGAGACTGGATCTACTCTAGGCATACAGACATATGCAGAACAAAAGTACATAAACAACATACAGAGTGTATCTAAACAACCCTTAACAGCCCAGGCCCCAACATTAATCATTAGCTTTCACCCATCCATTCTTTTCAGTATGCTCTGAGCTTGTCAAGCTCATCCCTGATTTTAACCAAGGTCACAAACATAAATACCTGTGGTTGCCAGACAAGTGATAAAAGAGCAAAGCCAATTAGGGCACAAGGAAACCTCTTCATGAAATTCTCAGATATATATTTTTTTCCCTCAGTGTGATAAAAATGTAAGTACAAGACATATTTAACTTTCCCCTTAACATCACATAAACCATCATAAATATGACAAACGGTAACTGACAATTAGCCTTGGCATGGGAGAGTGAGTGGTGTGGACTGTGGCAAACTCTGGTTCATGCTCCATTTGAGGGGCAACCACCACCCAATTCCAGTGATGGGTGTCATACAGCAATTCAGGATTAGTGTTACCAGGTCTCTTAATTTTTAATATGTATAAGAAAATATAGATATTGTGTGAAAATCTCCCAATTTAAAAATTCTGGTAAGAGGGCAGCGCCTGTGGCTCATCGAGTAGGGCGGCGGCCCCATATGTCGAAGGTGGTGGGAACAAACCCGGCCTTGGCCGAACTGCAAAAACAGAAAAATAGCCGGGCATTATGGCGGGCACCTGTAGTCCCAGCTACTCGGGAGGCTGAGGCAAGAGAATCGCCTAAGCCCAGGAGTTGGAGGTTGCTGTGAGCTGTGTGACGCAACAGCACTGTACCGAGGGCGATAAAGTGAGACTCTGTCTCTACAAAAAAAAAAAAAAAAAAAAAATTCTGGCAAGAGATTCAAGAATATTCCCCCCAAACTGCACTGGTCAAATAAATATAACATCTCTGCAACTCTGTGAGACCGGGGCCACCAGTTGGCCAGTGTGCTCCAAATCCCACTCCAGCCGCCCATACGCGCCCGCCCCCAGCCTCCAATGGTCCCTCAAGGGCAGCGCTGCGAAGCCTCGAGGCCTGCCCCGCGCCCCCTGAGCTGCGGTCCCGCGCGGATACCCCTGCTGGCTCTCCATCCTCCACTGCCCGACTCGACAGTCACCTAATCTCGCCAGGTGCCTGTCCCGCTCGCAACTCACTCACTCCTCCGGCCCCTCCCAGGTGGCCGGAGACTCGGCACCTTGTCAGTTCTCACCGCACACCCGGGACTGAAAAAAGTAAAGTGGACCGAGAAAGCTGCTCCACGGAGTAACGGGGACTCGGCACCGAGTCGCGACGCAGCGCCAAGGGCCACCCTCTGGGCCTGGGTCCTTGGGACTCAGCGCTCTCCCGGCGGGCGCGGCCCCGGGCCCCCACCCCTACGGCGCCACGGGCTCCAGGTGGGTGGTGCTCGGAGCAGGGAGAAGCCGAGCGCCCGGCCCGGCCTCCGAGCGTTTCGCGATTTCCTCCCGCGGCTCCGGCCACCCTCCCCCGCGCCCAAGCCGCCTCGCGCAGCCGCCCTTCCCCGGGCTCGGCCCTTTCCCTCCCAGACCCCCAGTGACGGGTCCCCCGACCCTGCCACTTCCATGTGACCGCAGTGGCCAGCGGTGGTCGCAAGGAGGGAAGCACCAAGGCCGCAGCCGCTCCGGCCCAGCTCCCGCCTCGGCCCGCGACCTCTCACCCGCCGCGCTGTCCCACCCGCTCCCGCCACCGCCCCGCCCGCCGGCCCGGGCCCTCACCCGCGACAGGGTAAGATCCGTCATGAGCTGCTCGAAGGCCCGCGTCTCCTCGGCCTGCCGCTGTGTGTGCAGCGCGATCTTCTCGCTGAACTTCCGCGGGTTGGCGCTGCCGGAGCTCGGCGACGCGGCCATGGCGCCTCCCGGGACGGGCACGGGGAGGCGGGGGGGCACGCGGCCTGGTCTTGGCCCACCCGCCGTCCGCAGGCCGCCAGGCCACCGCCCGAAACCGGTCGTCCGGGGCGAAGTGGAGGTGAGCCGCCGCGGCCCAGAGCCCGCAAGCGGCCGGGAGAGCGCCGAGGCCCGCCCCTCGCCCCGCCCGCCCCGCGCCCGCCGCCATCGGCTCCTCCGCCCTGCCACGCCCTCCCCCGCCCAGCGCGGGCCCCGCAGCTGCCGCGGCCAGAGAAACCGTCGCCGGCCCAGTGGGGCGACCGGTCAGTGCGCGCTGCGCGCCGCTTCCTTGGGTGTCTCCGACTTAGTGGCGGTTCGTGGGCTTACGTGACCCCTTTAGAGCGGAGTCCCTGCGGGTACCCCACCCCCCAGTTTGCGGTGACTTACTTCGGGGGTGAACTGGGCGCCCTCAGTCACTGGCGGGGCGCGTGCTAAATCCCGCGGGAGCCTGAGGCCCGCCCGCCAGCTTCCTATAGTCGTTGTCCCTCCTCCATTTGTTTGCCTGAAGTCATTTCAGCACCCCCTTCCAAAACGGACTAAATCTGTGTCTTAATTTTTCAAACACCCTCTGGCCCTGCTGCCGGCCACAGTCCCTGCCCTCTTTCCGGGCGCTTTCAAACTTGCCTGTGGTCTCTCCAAACCCCGGCTTCAGCAGGTGCCAATTCGGGTCCCAAAACCTGCCACATCACCTTGGGGGCGTCCTCTTCTCTTACAGTCCTGCAGATGCCCAGCACAAATGCTGATGTGCACAGACATGTGCTGGTGAGCCCTGAGCTTGCGTCTGCCTTTTGTAAATTAGGAAATACTGTATTAGAGATAAGCAAAAGAGTATAGACCGTATTAGGCCAGCTTGGCTCACACCTATAATCCCAGGGCTTTGGAGGCCGAGGCCAACACTAGCCTGGACATCATAGCAAGACCCCCTCTTTAAAAAGAAAGAAAAATTAGCCTGGCATAGTGGCATGCATCTGTAGTCCTAGCTACTCAGGAGGCTGAGGCAGGAAGATCACTTGAACCTAGGAGTTTGAGGCTGCAGTGAGCTATGGTCACAACATCGTACCAGCTTGGGTGACAGTTATACCTTGTCTCTAAAAAGAAAAAAAAATATTAATGACACCCACCCACTCCCTCCACTATCAAGATTAAAACAGATATAAAAACACTTGGTAGCATGTACTTAGGATTTATCAAAGACATATAAAGTGAAAAAGAAAAAAAAAGACATATAAAGTTAGAGTAATTAAAGCCCCACCCTCTGCCCTACTTCTTCCTCCTCAGAGATATTCAGTCACTGTGCTCAGGTTGGTGCATACCATTCCCTTTTTTGTTTTTCTACTTTTCTTATGTATGATATATGGATCTAGCAACTACATATGAAATAAATTCCATTTTTTTAAATCTTTACAAGAATGACATCATGCTGAATTATCTTTTTTTTTGAAACAGAGCCTCAAGCTATCACCCTAGGTAGAGTGCTATGGCATCACAGCTCACAGCAACCTCCAACTCTTGGGTTTAAGTGATTGTCTTGCCTCAGCCTCCCAAGTAACTGGGACTATAGGAGTCTGCCACAATGCCCAGCTATTATTTTGTTGCAGTTGTCATTGTTGTTTAGCTGGCCCCGGCTGGGTTCGAACCAGCCTGTAACCACTGTGCTACGGGCGCCATCAATCATTTTATTTTCGTTCACCATTATGTTTTTGAGATTTGTTAGTATCATTTCCTTTTTAACTGCAGTGTATTTCATTATGTTTTTCTTGTCTCATATATGTATATCATATAGCTGAACTTTTTAGGAAATTTAATCTGAGGTTATATCTCTATTAGCTAGACTTTAGCTTGCTCTATTAATTATAATTGGATTTCTTTCTTCTGTTGTATTTTGTGCTATTTACCATGTTTTTTCTTTACATTTTTTTTTCTGCTTTCCTGTTACCTTATCTGAGTTTGGTTTCAGAGAACAGAACCATTCTAGATGATTCAAGTACAGAAGTATTCATTACAAGTATAAAATGTACAGACATTATACAGGTATGGACTTAGATGGCTAAAGCAGCAGACTCCAGGTTGAACATTCAGGAATAACTTTGAGAGCTGAGCTGCCAAAGGAGCCCCTGCCTTTTCTAAAATCAGGAAGTTGGATCAGTCGTGGTGGCTCAGGCCTATAATTCTAGCACTCTGGGAAGCCAGGGCAGTGGATCACCTGAGCTCAAGAGTTTGAGACCAGCCTGAGCAAGAGCAAGACTCCATCTCTAAAAATAGAGGCATTGTGGTGGGTGCCTGTAGTCCCAGCTACTCAGGAGGCTGAGGCAAGTGGATCCCTTGACCCCAAGAGTTTGAGGTTGCGGTGAGCTGTGACGCTACGGCACTCTACTGAGGATGACAAAGTGAGATTCTGTCTAAAAATAAATAAATAAAATACATAAATAAAATAAAATAAAATCAGGAATTTGTGTGAACTGGAAAGTGGCTCTTGAACCCTACAGGCATTGTCATGATGAGAACACTGAAGAACTCCACAACTGCGGTCCAGAGAAACAGCACATGTGGACTCTGCTTTACCTCCACCTAAACATCTCATGAGCAGAGAACGTTACTGGAAGAACCAAAATTGTGAATCCTTGCTGTAAGATCATTTAGGAAATGTAGTTTTGGCCTTTTAGCTTCTACAAAGTAGGAAGGACAATAGAAAGACAGTGGGGTAGACATTGCACTACGTCCACCACATCCTCCCACCAGTTCGGGTATTTGTCATATTTCCTTTGTTTGTTTTGGAAAATATTTATTCTAAATTGTTGTGATTAATTTAATCATTTTAAATTTAATTTTTTAAATGAGAAACAGTCTCATTGTATTTCCTAAGCTTAAGAGATCTCTCAATTAGCTGGGATAATTTTGTAATCAAGTATATACATGGGAATCTTATCAAAAGTGAAATTAACAGGTTTATAATTGTAAAAAGAAATCCCAATCCCACTTTAAATATGCTCACCTGCCATTTTAGATACTTTTCAATTTTTACATATTAACTTAATTTTCTATTATAGTATTGGAATGATTTGGCCATTTTCTGTTCCAACAAAAATATAATTTGTCCTGCCCTCAGACTTTCAATGTAGTTTTATGATCATTTTTGGTAAATCAATATTAAGTGTTTCCATAATTAGTATAATTGCACTTTGTACAAACTTTTTTGGAGTTAAAATTTCCTCTGTTGTTGATTTGCTTAGATTTCTCTCAACCTATTATAAATTCCTTTCTCAAATTCTTTGACAGAACTGTGAAGCATATTAGTGAATCTATGAATGATCAGTTGGTGGCGGGGAGCCTTTTCCTGTGGTATGTTGACTTCCTGTCCCGCCCTGGCCTGCTGTACTGCTTTGGACCTGCAGTTCCCCTGGCCCTATCATCCCGAGGTTCCCTGCATTACCTATGTTCTGACCCTGTTTCTTGTGTGCCAGGTAGTCCTCTTGTCATTTTTTTTGTCTTTGTTTTGGTGAAGAACATTCTCTAGTAGTTTGGGGGGGAGGGGAATTAGGTACATAAAAGGTAAAAATCTTTGAGACTCTGTGTGTGTGAAGATGTTTTCAGTTTGCCCTCATACTTGGTTGTAAGTTTAGCTAAGAATAGTTGTATTAGTTGGAAATCCTTTTTACTTAGCTCTCTGAATGCATTGCTTCCTTGTTTTCTCACTTGAAGCATTGCTATTGGGAAGGCTGCTCACCTTCTGTTTCCTTCTCCATTGCAGATGACTGGGTTTTTTTTGAGAATTATTATCATTTATTTTTGTCTCTCCCACCCCCCCATCCTCTGAAGGCTTAGTATTCTGATATTTTATGATGATGTGCCTTGGTATGGGTCTTTTGCTGTTGTTCATTGTGCTGGGGAGTGGATATATGTGTGGAAACAAAGCTCTCATATCTTTTAGTTCTGGAAAATTGTTTCATCTTTTTGTTAATTTTCTTCTCATAATTTTCTTTGCTTTTTTTTTGTAGAACTTTTGTTAATCAGTTAACAGGTGTCCTCAATTATTCTTTTTTTTTTTTTTTTTTTTTTCGTTTCTATTTTCTATTTTCTTCTCATTCCTGTTTTCTATTTCTTTGTCATTTGTTATTTTTCTGTTTCCGGATAAATTTTCTGAACTTTATTGTTAAACTTTTATTTCTGCTGTTAAACTTTCAATTTCTAAGCGATTTTTCTTGTCCGGTGTTCATTTTTTAAGGAAACAGTGGTTATGGTGCCAGCCACATATGCCTTTTTTAAAAATAGCATCATGGGCCAGGCACAGTGGCTCACACCTGTAGAACTCTGAGAGGCTGAGGTGGGTAGATTGGCTGAGCTCAGGAGTTCAAGATCAGCCTGAACAAGTGGGAGACCCCATCTCTAAAAATAGCCCAGCATTGTGGCAGCTGCCTGTAGTCCCAGCTACTTGGGAGGCTGAGGCAAAAGAATCGCTCTAGCCAGCCAAAAAGGCTGGACAACTGCCAAGGAGACACCTGTGCCTTGGTGTCTCCTTCACTTTACACTTGGGACTAAATGTGGAACCCCCATTTCCTATGCCTAGGTCAATTTCTTGTGAATTTCCTAGGCCTCAATTCCATGAATGGACTGTATCCATTCATTGATACAATCATTCACCTTGCCCCCAGCGGAAGGGACTATATGCATTCGTTTCCTGGCCAAGGAACCCATACACCTATATACACTCTGAGGCTAAAGTCCTGAAGGAGGAGATGGGGAAAGACCAGGAGAGGAACGAGAGAGCTTCTCTCTCCCCACTTGAATTCTCTCCCTCTACCAGGAGCTTTAGTGTTTTCTGTATTCTTTTCTGTAAATCAATTCTGTCTTACCACTGAGGGGTGGGGATGGGGGGAAATGATGTAATGAAGAATAATAAAATACATGTATTTAAAACTTAAAAAAAAAAAAACTTGGAAGAAAAGCCTTGTATAATCCATAAACTACACAATCAAATTCTTATATATTATTAAAGATTATTTTTCTTTTGGCAAAGCAGAAATTAAGAATTTTGTTGCCCTTGGAGTTCTCATTCTACTGTGAGCAATAGATGACATGATATCTTCACCTTTTAGCTGGGACACAACCTTTATATCCTCATATCACCTGAATCCTTGCTTTTGTAAAATGTCTGTATCTCTCCCAACTGTTGCCAGTACTTAGGATAAGGTTCTTCAAGTAGGAGCTATTGATTCTTCAAGTATTTGGCTATTTTGTCTTCCTCATGCCACTGGGGGAATAGGCAAAAAATGAGATCAAGTGGTAGCTGGGATGATTGATTCTGTCTATAAGAGGGAAATAGAGTTATTTTATTCAAAGTGGACACTAATAGGAATATGGTTGAACCTATGTGATTCCTTGGGATGCCTCTTTCTACTACCATGCCCAGTAGAAAGGTTTATTGAAGCCCTTTGTAGCAGAAACATTAAGGGCTGAGACTCCTGCCGGACTGTGGTTTGGGTCACCCTTCTATGCAAAGAATCTACCAGGAAGTCTATTTTGAATGAAAATGCAAGGTACATTCCATGCATTCCCAGATAGAAGGGATTCCCAGATAATAGGTAAGGCAGAAATAAGGCCTTCCATTCCATTTGTATTTGTTTATTTATGATAGTGAACAATAATTATCTTCTCTTTTCCTTTTTAAAGTAGGAGTTAGAACTGAAATGAAAACAACTTCCATGTTGGAAATGTGTATGTTGATAGTAGGTGGTTATAGCTGAACTAAGAGAATTCTGGATACTTCATGGAGATTCTGGTTTCTCTTCTTTGAGTGGATCCATGATATTAATTCTGAATGTAGTTGTTGAAGGTGACTTTGGGTCAGCTTCCTTTGGGGAGGGGAGTGTTTATATTGTTGTAGCAGAATAGTTAGATTATAGGGTCTTTGCATATATTGAATCACTTCCCTTTCTGAGGAATAATTTTATTGTCCTTGTGACTGGATAGTTCTATTATGGTATCTTTGGATGTACAGAAAATAGCAGATGTTCATGTATGCTGCAAGGCCAGTGGTTAGCATTCTGTGGGTAGTATTTATATTATATAGCCATTTTCTTTCTCTGGGACTTTACTCCCCCAAATCAAGTGAGAGTTCTATTGGCCAGAGTCATGTAGCTATGACTCTGTTACCACAACTGAAGAACCCAAGAGTTTACAACTGATTAGAGCTGGCATACTCAGATTCTCCCTTACGGAAATTTCAAATTTGGAATCCAGTCATTGTTAAGGTTGAGCTGTATTTTTAGTTGTGCTACAATGATTAGATTCTAGAATTCCACTACAGAGTTTCCTCTAGCTGACTTTGATTCATTCTGCTTTTCCCCAAATTAGTTGTTGACCTCTTTCTTCTTTTCCATTGAAACATTCTAGTGTTCTATCAAGGCATTTCCCTACTTATGCTAATTAGAGTTGGTTTTCTGTTTCTTTTTACCAGTAGACTAAGCTAGTCACATATATAGTTGGTAGGCACCTGAAAAGAGGCTGAAAAGAAGACTTAAGACTCATGGAAGAATAGAAAAGGAGTTTTACGGAGTGTCCATAAAGTTCATGTGCAATTTACTATGTTACACAGTTTTTACTGAGAAGAGGCTGAAAAGAAGACTTAAGACTCATGGAAGAATAGAAAAGGAGTTTTACGGAGTGTCCATAAAGTTCATGTGCAATTTACTATGTTACACAGTTTTTATGTCCACCCTGTATAGCAGATGTTCAGTAAATATTTGTTGAATATGGAAATAAATAAATGGGGGAGAATGATCCTTTCGTATTACAACCTCAACCTCAGTAAAAGATTCTGTATGCTGTAATTGGCCTGGGTTCCCCAAATAATAGCTCACTTGCATAACCACTTCCCCAGGGTAAATTTCCAGAGCTGTCATTCTCTCTGGAGTCATGTTCTTTTCCCTGCAGCTCATCTTTGGTCAATACAGTACATAGTGCTATTTTAGTAGACAGGGTTAGTTGGTCTCATTAAGTTTGACTCTTAGGGAAAAGAGTTTGAAGGTCTCTATCTATTCCCTCTCAGAAGGTCCTGGAGTAATGTAAATTTACCCATAATCTTTCCAAGAAATATCAAGACCCTCTCCTCCAACAAATATCAGTGGTTCAAGAAAAAAATAAAGATCCACTTTCACCTGATATAATATGCTGGTTGTGAAACAAATAGACTCCAAAATATAATATGGCTTGAAAACAATAATTTATTTCCTGCTCATGTAATACTACTGGGAAGGTAAACAGATCACTAGGTGGCCCTTATCCATGTGAGTCATCTAAGTAGTCAGATAGGGAGGCTTATCTACAGCAGTATGTGGCTTCCAAGGTCCTCTAGGCGCTGTCTCCATCCCAGCCAGTCAGAAAAAGAAAAGGACATGAGCTGTTTTGACCATAGTGGAGGTTCTGTTAACTTTCGATTGTCTAAAATTCAGTCCCACAGTACCTAACTGGAAGGGAGGCTGGGAAATGTAGTCTACTTTGTGACCAGGAATGATAGAATATATACTGTGTTTGGATGTTCAGCTAACAGTCCATATCCACTGGGGCTACTCTGTATTATCCAGAATTCTCTCTTCAGAACATTTTTATGAAAAAAAAGAAAGTTAGTGACCTTGCGTATTTTTACAGTTTCTGTTAAGTTCTAGGACTTTAAAAAAAAAGCAGATATTGAGGGAGGAGAAGTAATAGATTTGAATCAGCTAAATTGTATATGTGTAACTTTTGCCATTATCTACTCAGAAGAACTAAACACATTTTTCATGTTCAGACCTTGTTATAAAGATGCAGAATTCTAAGTTAAAAAATAATCATTCTTCATAAAACAATTCTAGAAGCAGGAAAGATAAGTCAAGCTGGGTTTTGCTGATTGAGAGTAAGTACTAAAGTGAGTCAGATGGGGAGGAAGTACCAGGATGCTAGCAGCTGGCATAATGTCAGGGGAAGAATCCAAAATTTGGTGCTGAGAGTTAGGAACCAATGTAGGCACCAAAGGAGAAAGAAAGTTGGGGGCTATATGCTTTATTCATAGGGATTTCAATACACTTTCTGCTGGGCAGCCATCAAGCCCATGGTGTGGTCAGTGTACAGAGAAGATTGCAGGTAAGTAAGTTCAACTGCCTGGAAGCGAGTTTGAAAGGATGGAGCTCTTATATAGCAGTGCTGAGAAGAATTTTCATACTAATTCAAGATTAGAAAATTGTTCTCCTGATTGCTTTTGGATTTGAATTACTGTGTTGAAAAGTTGGTAGTGTCAGGGGAATAAAAAAAATATTCACATTCAGGTTTGTTTTATTTTGTATGCACTGTGATGACTGAAATTGAGATGTGATCAAATTTTCAGGTGTGCACAATGAAATTCAGATCATAACCTCTGCCTAATTAAGACCAGTAAGAATGGAACTTAGTCAAAGGAAAAGCAGCTTTGGTACTGCTTATGATCTATAAAATGAAAGATTTTTTTTAAATGATTGGCTGATTGGTGATTCTTTGCAGCTATGGGAACACATTACCTCTGAGAACACCAAGGATAGTGCATCTTGCAAAGAGAGGGAAACTCACTGCATGGGTAGCTAAGACCCTGTGTAATGAGGTTTCAAAGCTGTAAGAATAATACTTTTATTTCAAGGTTTGTTGATGCTATGCAATGTACTTTACATCCATACCAATTTTGCATGGTTTTAGAAGATGAATTATGCCGTAGGAAAGGTAAACATTTACAAATTGTGAAATCCTTTATGAGACTTGTATTATAAGAATAGTAATGAGGTAGGGTAGAGTAGTAAGCAACTTAGGTTCCAAAGTCAGAGCTGAGTCCAAATCCTGACTGTTTCTTTCTTCCTTCCTTCCTTCCTTCCTTCCTTTCTTTCGACAAAGTCTCAGTATGTCACCCTGGGTAGAGTCTGTGGCGTCACAGCTCAGAGCAACCTTAAACTTTTGGGCTTAAGTGATACTCTTGCCTCAGCCTCCCAAGTAGCTGGGACTACAGGTGCCCACCACAACACCTGGCTATTTTTTTCTTTTTTTGTCAAAAAATCGTTGTCATTGTTGTTTCACAGGCCCAGGCTGGATTCGAACCTGTCAGCTCCATTTCATGAGGCTGGTGCCCTAGCTGCTGAGATACAGGCACTGAGTCAGCAAATCCTGAGTGTTTCATTTACTAGCTAGATGACCTTGTACTAGCTACATGGGCTGTTTTGACCATAGTGGAGGTTCTGTTAACTTTCGATTGTCTAGAATTTGGTCCCACAGTACCTAACTGGAAGGGAGGCTGGGAAATGTAGTCTACTTTGTGACCAGGAATAATAGAACATATACTGTATTTGGATGTTCAGCTAACAGTCCCTATCCACTGGAGCTACTATTCTCCTCTGTAAAATAGAGATGACCATCACATCCAAAGGCTCTAAAAATCAAAAGTATTTTTTGTTTGTTTTTAGTAACACATTTGGTAGCAAAACCTGATGTGGACTAAGAAAAGTAATATATAGCCTTTATTTCATTTAATAAGCATTTTTATACATTTTGTGGCAGAAATATTAATATATTTGATTAATGAATGCTGTCTCAGACTCTGCTTAGGGTGAATGCTAGGTAGCTTTCATTTATCCCTTCAAATTCACTCCCTACCTTTCTCTACCTAGCCCTGTGCCCAGAACTCCAATTGTATATTTACAGTCTATATTTATAGGCCCCTGCTATTTGTTTTCCCAGTAAGTTTGGCCAGTGGAAGTTGTTGGTAAGATGCTGGAGTGAGGGAGTAGAGTGGTGGTGGGGTATTCGGTTCACCTAGTTCCTCCCATTAGGGGTCACCACCACCAGGATTTGGACTCAGCTCTGACTTTGGAACCTAAGTTGCTTACTACTCTACCCTACCTCATTACTATTCTTATAATACAAGTCTCATAAGGGATTTCACAATTTGTAAATTTGTCTCTAGGTTGTAAGTTGTAGCATTGGATAGGTACTACTTCCTACAAGTCTCTTAGTCTACAGTTTGCAGTAACAGCTCCCTTACTATACCCCTGCTAGCCTAGAGGTGGTGATAGTCATCAAATACTAGCTTTAGGTTATAAGCTATCCTTTGTAGTTTCTCTACACCTTGCCTGAGCCTTGGTAAATAGGGCCTTTATTAAATTTTCTTCATATTATTCTAATTTGAACATGTCACCTTGGTCCTAAAAGATGTAGAATCCTATATAATTTATGAAATATTTAACCAACTTTCTAAATATACATCCATATACAGGCATGTACATTCTAAATTTTGAAACACATCTTCCCCCAAGGGATTTGTCCAAAGAATTGTAGATCTGCATTCTTAAGGTGTGGGCATAGGAGTTTTACCAGATTTCATAAATTATGACTGTTAAAAAAGTCCTCTAATATTCAGTTAAACACAGAACATTTAAATATTCTATGGATAACAACACCAACATCTCAATTCTAAAATTGTGAATGTGGTCATAGGGTTACAAGTTTAAATAAATCCCCCAGAATAGGTATAGTATTTGGAGAGCAGATTCACACTTATAATACATTTGCCTTTGTTGCTTTTTTTTTAAGAGGAAAAAAGATGGGACAAGATTATGCCTTAATTCTACTTGACCTCTTTTTTATCAACAACTGAATTTCTCATGGCATTCCAAGATGTTTTAAGAAGAGGTGCCCAGCTGGTAGCATTAAAATAACTTTATCTAAAGTATTTCACCTTCTGTCAATGCTTCAACAAGAATAAATTCAGTTTTTGAATTTTTATTGGTGTATGACTATTTGTTGGATGGTGGAAAGAACAAAAAAATTGGAGTCAAGTTTAAATCTCAGCTCTGCTACAGTATCTAAGTCACTTTGGGCTTATAACTTAATTTCTATTGTTCTCATCTCAAAATGGGGACTAAAAACACATGATTCTCAGGATCATGAGCTTTAAATGAAGTAACCATAAATTATCTGATATAGAGCTGAATTTATAGTAAGAGCTTGAGTGTTTTTCAACTTGAATCAGTTTATGAACATAGTTGCTCAAAAAAGGATTATATACACCTTCCTGGGGCTGATCACTGATTGTAGCCCTGTGACTGCTGCTGTGGCTTCTGAACTCCTCATGGACACTGGAACCTCCAGATCCTACATGTGCAAACCATGGTGGAGAGGGGCTGTTGTCAGTGTACATCATCGCAACGAGAGAATTAGTGAGGGTTGGTGTGTGCACATTTCACCAGAGAAGCAAGGAGATGGACAGAATGAGTGTTTAGTTTGTTTGTAACTACACATTTAGTTTATGCTTCCATTAAGTCATAAGTATTATACTTAGTATTATAATAGTTAATATTGATTCTAATAGTTGTGAGTCAACATTTTAAATCAATAAAAACACACAGGCAGACATGATATTTTCATGCCATACTATAGTAGGTTTTAATCTTTCCTAATGAAATTCCCTAACCATTTTAAGTAAATGAAGAATTCCCTGCTGTAAGACTCTATGATTGCTAGAGATTGGCCATATCACTGAGCTTTTAGTGGCAAAAACAAACAAAAAATGGCCAAGTTCAATATTCCCAGAGTTATTAGTTGTTCCTGGTATCAAGACCTGAGAATAATTTCTTCTGAGGGCTTCATAAAGTGACATACCACACTGAGAATTTATACAAGAAATTTTGAATAGAATAACATGATTTGGTAATAAAATGTAAATCCAGGCATAGTAAGCAGCCTTATTGAACCAAAAGTTCTCTGGAAGTTGATGTATCTTACTGGGATATAGCACCAATAGTGATGATGGAATGATAGGAAACAAATGTCTTTTTGTTAAATTTTTTATTTTTTATAAAAATTTGTAATCAATCTGTGGATTGGGAGAGTTCAGGAATAATACAGCTTAAAAAAGTTTTTCTTTGGAAGTCAAAATAAAATATTGTATTTAAAATTAATTGGAATCTGTGATAATGATTATTAAGATAAAATGTTATTTCCAAATTAAGTTAAAAGTTTTTTATATTTTTTTTTTACCATGATTCTTCTCCTCAAATTAGTATTCCATCTGAGAAGCCTAAAAGAAGAATATTAAAAGAAGTCATTAATGAAAGGAAGTATACTTAATGGGAATATGATTATCATGTAATTCAAAGAAAATTTCATTGTGCTTTCTACTAATTGCTATTTTGTGCACCTACTTGCCTTGCTTATCTTAAGTTGGTTTTGGCTTTAGGGGAAGTATAAAAAATTAATACATACATTTATTATTTAAAGTAGAATAAAGCTAAGGCATAAATAAATAGTTAAGAATAGAAGTATGTGAGTTAGTTGACTGTAAAACTGTGCTTATTAAAGTCTTTGTAACTTTTAGGAAGAATGTCTCACAATTTGAGAAATTGGTTAAGTCTTGATCATATTTCTGTTGTAGCTTTAGCCACTGTGCATGGGACTATGTGGACTGCCTTCAGGCTAAACAGCCTAAAAACTAAGACCAAACAAAACAGGGAGACTACTTAGAAGCATCCCTTTCTTCAACTGTCAACTGCAGCTCAATTTCTTCCTGCTTGTGTAAATTCTCCAGAGCTTTGAGATGGTTATTTTTTAAGTTTTCTTCAGAGTTTATAGTTATTGTGTATTGCCCATTCTGCCACTGGACACAATCATGTTGCTGCCTAAATTCTTCAAAGCTTTTGAAATGATGACATTTAATTTTTAATCTGTTATAATCTGAACTGTTTCTGCTTGAGAAGTTATCCAGCAATGTACTGATACCCATTCCAATTCATTTAGATGCTGTTGGCAATGCTGTTTTAAGACAAATCTTGTTTTACATGCCAAGCAAAACACTACTTTTTTCATTGTATACATGTTTTGTTGGAAATTACACAATTTTTTGTTATAAATTTACTTATATTGGGGTATGAATGGACTTTGGAATGAGAGAGTCTTGATTCTAATCCCACTATGCTGTGTAAAAAATTTTTCCAGCTTCAGTTTCCTCATTTATAAAAGAGAGTAATGCTATTTGTGCTGTTTTGATATCAAGCATGTTAAAGGGGATATCACAAATGTTTGGCAAACAAGAAATGCCCTATAAAAAATAGATGTTATTGTTAGATGCCATTTCCTTAGTTCTTAGATTGGGGGAACTAGACTTTTTTTGCTCTATAATTCAACTTTAGGGTTTCTGAAATAAATTGAGCAGCATTTTGAAGAACAGATTGGAGTTTATCTTTGAATAATCAAATTAATCCTAAGAAATATTTGAGAACAAAATTAAATTCATCTTTAAGGATTATCCACAAGAAAGAAGCAGGGAGACATGATATTACTTTAGGTGCTCAGATATGTGTATGGGTTTTGCTTGCTCACGTAAGGAATGTGTGGAACAGATATCAGCAATGTATATAGTCTTGTGGAATCACATGGGCCAGAGACTACCTGAATCTTAACCTCAGATGCGTCTAAGAGGCACTGTTGATTGTCTGCTTTATGTCTAGACATAGTATGGAAGACAAAGATGAAGAAGGCAAGGTACCTTTTCCGGGAGGCTCTCATGCAGTTGAGTGATAGCCCTAGGAAATCCCTCTTTGGGAGAAGGTCTAGGTGGAATAGAGCAGCAGTTACTCTGAATTCTTGGTATTAGGACTGCATTAATTAGATTTCTTCAGAGAAAAAGAGCTGAGAGAAAGAGAGAGAGAGAGAATATCTGTTGATCTATCTACTTATCTACACACACACACACACACACACACACACACATATATATATATAGAGAGAGAGAGAGAGAGAGAGAGGTTTATTTTACGGAATTGGCTCACATTATTGCAGAGGCCTGTCAAATCCAAAATTTGCAGGGTAGGCCAGCAGGCTGGAAACCTGGAGAGGAGTTGCAGTTAAGGGGGTCTATTGTCAGAATTCTCTTTTATTTGGGGGAGGTGAGTCATTTTCTATCACTTTTCAATTGATTGGCTAAAGCCTACTCACAGTATGGAGAGTAATCTGTTTTTCTCAAAGTGAACTCATTTAATATCAATTTCATCTAAAAATACCTCCACAGAAACAATATTTGACAAAATATCTGGGTATCATGGCCTAGCCAAGTTGACACACAAAACTAAACATCACAGGCATTGTTCTTGAAGTTTACCTTGGACCCCATAGCCATTCTATCTTATATGGCACTGTAGCCTTAGGCTGTAAGCCTTCATTGAGTACTTCTTTCCAACATTGAGTACAATGTTGCCTATAACTATACATCAAGTCTACTTTGATGGCCGTTACTGCTGAGACCCACTTCCCATCTGACCACACCATTAACTTCAGTCTTGCCAACATTTATAACCTCTGAAGACTTCTGCCTGGCCTTTTCTTGTAACCCCTTCTTCCACCTTAATCTCAGCCTACTTCAGTCTTCTGCACAGTCTGTTGGGCCTACAGATTCTTGATCTGAGGCAGGACACTCATAGTTCTTAGTGAGCCTTTAGTTTCCTATAAATGTATCTCTTTCCCTTAGCTTTGTATAAGAATTAGAAGTTATTTGTTTTCCTAGGATTTTTATTACAAACTTCAGATCTTGCCAGTCTTTGCTAACGGTTGTATCTGATTTGGCATATTTCTTTTCTGCTTTAGTTAGAGCTCATTTAGTCCTGCAGACCAGTGCTCTTATTTTGCTCCATTATGACTTTTATTCTGATGGGCCTGTAGTTTTCAAATACTACTGTTTTGAATAGCTTTCTGTAGAATTGTTACCATAGTACTTACAGTCTATAAACCAGCCGTCTTACCTAATACCATATTCTAGTGAGTGTTGTGCTTACTGTTCAGCATTTCAGATTAAATATGATTTCCTGGGATTAAATTCCAGATGTTATTTTGCATTTTGCCATCTGCCTGTTTGGGAGAAGTTTCTTTCAGGTTGTCGGTCAGATGTGTGCTCACCATCATTTTCAGATCCTATTTATTAGGTCCCCACTTGTTGCCATTTTTATCTAATGCCAGCATAATTTGTTAACAAATAATTTCAACTTAAAAACTATGCCAAATTATTTCATTGGTTATATTTTAGTAATTTGGAATATTATGGAAAAGAAGTACATATATTTTTCTGTATGGAAAGAGGAAACTTAAATCAGAGATTTTTAATCTGTAAAGAAAGCTACTTTTTAAAAACACATATGAGTAATATGGGAATAATAAAATCTGATTCATCTAATAGCTTGCCTTGATATTTATTTTTGTTTTTTAAATATGATAGATATATATTAACATGTAGTTATTCTCTTCAAAAAGCTGTATTCATTTTTTAAAGTATACTTAACCTTTCAAATGTGATTCTCACAGCTTCTTGTATATTGTAAAAATGATTATTGAGAGTTTCACTTTGAAGTATAGTACTCGAAGTCTTCAGTATGACCTTTTAAACCTTTAATACTACCTTATTTATGTCAATCAAATTTCAACTATAAATTTGCTAAGGTAGAAACTTCTTGATTTTAGTACAATTACAACAGACAAATCAATCAATATTTCAAAATAGAGGCTTTTACAATGCTATTCTGTATGGATATTGATTTCAATTTTCTGTGTTAACATAAAGAGCAAGGAGGTCTCAAATTTAGGTGATCCAAAATAATGTTTTTAAGGTAGTTGTTTGAAACTGAGAATACTTTTTCTAAAGAACTAGTGTTTTAAGTGGCAGGTTACCAGGCCCACTCAAAACCCTATTCAAACCATAGTATAGTTGAAGACAATGCCCTAATGTTGGCTGTGATTTCTTAATTCTTAGAGATCACTCAAAGTTCTGATATTTTTTGTGTTTCTCTGGCACTTTAGTGTGTGTGGGAAATCTGGCAAGGGTGGATAAGTTGTAAACGTGTGTAGTTAAGGTAAAAGAGAGAAAAATGGTTGCTAACAAGTTAGGTGGAGTTTGGGTATAGAATCTTCAAGGATTGGAGAATTGCTAAGCATGGAGGATGTATGGAACAAGTGACAGCCTCTAGAGTCTACCAATAGCAAGAATGGTGCCCCTTTCTTTAGTAAGAGACTTCTATGTTCTATAGGGTCAATGATGGGCAGTGAATGTATGGCTTCTGACAGAGGCCTTGGTGATTGTAGCTATTTGTATATGTAGGATCTTTGCAACTTATTGTATATAAGAATTTAATGTTTGCTAGGATTTAGGTGCTAACTTCACATTTTTAGGATCTCTTGGTGCAGGGATAATAAATTTTCCTTTGCTTTGAGAAATTAATTTACAAATCGTATTCATATTTTGTCCATTTCCCCAATAAAATCCTAAAGGCAAACATGAACATATGATCCAAGGTCTAATCTAGGTGTCATATCATTTTAAGTTCCTTGATAACATTTCTTTAGCTTTTCTTTGTCTTTCATGACATTAATTTTTTTTATTAATAGAATTTATTATGAAGAGAAGTTTTAGGTTTACAGAAAAATTGAGCAAGAAATATATAGTATTATATTTCTGATGTAATTTTTTTTATGTTGATAGTTATATCATGATTATATAAAAATTGGGCTTGTTGTTTCTAGGAAATAAACACTGAAATATTTAGGGAAAAGAGAGCATCATATCCGCAATTTATTTCCAAAAGTTACTATACATATATATGAGGTCTGATAATTAAGTTCATAAACTTACTACTGTGCACTTACATTGGCAGCACTGTACAAACAATTCAGTAAGGTTTCATAACCTCAGTCTATCAGTGTCTCATAGCTGTGCTTAAGTCAATGGGTCGCAATGTCTTGCGGAGTGGTATTCATTACTGTTGCTGTGTGTTTTGTGTGCCCTTGCAAGAATGTCAGAGCTTGAATTAGAGCAACAAACAAATATTAAATTACTAGTTAACTTGGCAAGAGTGGAAATGAAATCAGGGTCACATTAGCCCAAGTTTATGGGGATAATGCCATGAAGAAAATGGCAGTGTATGAATGGATTAAATGTTTTTTTGAGAGGTGGGAAAGTATCACTGATGAAGAGAGGTCAGGGTGGCCAGTAATGTGCAGAACTAATGAGAAAATTGCAAAAATTTGATTTGTATGTCAGAATTGCTAGCTTACTGTGAGAAGCACAGCAGACCAAGTAAACATTGATAGAGAAACAGTTAGAAAAAATCTTAGCTGAAAGTCTTGGCACGAGAAAGGTGTGGCTCTTGCATTGACACTAGCTCACAGGATACTGTGTGTGAGGAAGTAAACACACAGTATTTTGTCCAGTAAACAGATAACTATATTGGAACACCCTCCCTGCTCACCTGATCTGGCCCCCAATGACTTTTTTCTTTATCCAGGATAAAGGAAATATTGAAAGGAAGACATTTTGATGAAATTCAGGACATCAAGGGTAATACAATGACTGTTGTGATGGCCATTCTAGAAAAAAAGTCCCAAAATTGCTTTGAAGGGTGGAATAGGCACTAGTGTCAGTGCATAGCTTCTCAAAGGGAGTACTTCAAATATGACCACAGTGATATTCAGCAGTGAGGTATGTAGCACTTTTTCCAGGATGAGCTTGCAAAATGTAATTGTCATGTACATGTGTGTGTATTTGTGTGTAGGTAAAGCAAGTGAAATAAAATGTTAACAATTAGGGAATCTGAAAAGTGCATGGGAGTACTTACTACTATATATTTTTATATCTGATAATCTACTTAAAATAATTTTTTTGAGGAAATAGTCATAAATATTTCTGAAGATCAGTCTAATCATGGCTATAATAGTAAAAGGTTGGAAAAGACCTAAACTGCTATCAATAATGAATGGCTTACATAATACGTTATGGATTTTTTACCTAATGGAGTATTATGTGTCCATGAAAATAATTTTGAAATGTGTAGTTTTTGATTAGGAAGATGACTGAAATATGTTTTTAAATAAAAAATTGTCACAGAAAAACGAAATCAATTTAAATGAAAAAACAGGTTAATATTAATGTATCAGTTCTTTCTAACTTTACTTCAACACATCTTAAATGTAAATTGCAAAACTATAAAAATTTGGGGAGATAAACATAGGAAAAAATATGAGTAATATTAGTTTGGTCATGAACTTTTAGAAAAACACCAAAAAAAAAAAAAAAAAAGTAAAAAAGAAAAACACCAAAAATACTATCCATGAAGGAAAATATTGACAAGAGGAAGTGCATTAAATTAAACATTTCTGCTTTGTGAAAACAACTGTTAATAGAATGAAAAGATAAGCTGGAGACTCGGAGAAAACTTTGCAAATATTTGAAAAAGAACTGGTAACTAAAATACACAGAAGAATTCTTAATGTTCAACAATATGAAAACATATAATCTAATTAGTGAACAAGAGATCTGAATAGACATCTCACCACAGAGGATGTATAGATGGCAAATAATCATTTGAAAGATGGTCAATGTCATATCTCGTTAGGAAATTGCAAATTAAAATATCAATTAGTTATCACTGTATACCTATCATAATGACTAAACCCAACATGTTAATAACTGTAGATGCTGGCAAGAATGTAAAGCAATAGAAACTCTCATTCATTGAAAGAAAAATGTTACAGCCTCTTTGGAAAATAGGTTGCAGTTTCTTATAAAGCTAAACATAGCTTTGATCCAGGTGTTTATTCTAGGTATTTATCCAAATGAATTGAGAATTCTGTCTGTACAAAAACTTTCAGATGAATGTTTATAGCGGCTTTGTTAATAATTGCCCCAAAGTGGAAACAGCCAAGATGTCCTTCAAGAGATGAATGTATAAGCAAACTGTAGTACATCATATAATGGGATACAGGGGTTCCTTGGAAATATTATGGTTTAAGTTTCAGACCACTGCAGTAAAGTGAATATTTCAATAAAGTGAGTAAGACAATTTTGGTTGTTTTTAAAAAATGCATATAAAATCTTATTTAAACTATACAGTAGTTTATTGAAAAGTGTGCAAAGCATTATATCTATAAAACAACATATAAATCTTAAGTTAAAAAATAAACTTTATAGGCCAGGCATGGTGGTCTATAATCACCACATCTGTAATTCCAGCACTTTGGGAGGCCAAGTCAGGAGTATGATTTGAGGCCAGGAGTTTGATACAAGCCTAGGTAACATAGTGAGACCAGACCCTCTGCTCCCCCTGACAAAGAACTCATATATATATATAATAGGTATTGTGGCATGTGCCTGTAGTCCCAGCTACTCAGGAGGATGATGTGGAAGGATCACTTGAGCCTAGGAATTTGAGATTGCAGTTAACAACAGTTGCATCACTGCACTCTAGTGTGGGTGACAGAATGAGACTCTGTCTCAAAATAAATAAATAAATAAATGAATAAATAAATAAATAAATAAATAAAATTTTATTGCCCCAAATTGCTAATGATTATTTGATTATTAGCAAGTGCTAATCTTTGGCAAGTGCTAGTCTTTAGCAGTGCTAATATTCTTGCAGGCAGAGGATGGTGGTGGCTGCTCATTGATCAGAGTGGTTACTCAAAATTAGGGTAGCTGTGACAATTTCCTAAAACAACAGTGATATTTGCCACAATCAATTGATTTTTCTTTTCATGAAAGAATTCTCTCTAATGTTTGTCCATAGTAGAACTTCTTTTAAAATTGGAGTCAAGCCTCTCAAACCCTGCCACTGCTTTGTCAACTAAATTTATGTAATATTCTAAACCATTTGCTGTCCTTTCAACAGTGTTCACAGCATCCTCACCAAGAATATATTCCATCTTAAGAAACCACTTTCTAGGGGTAGAGCAAGATGGCAGCCAAGTAACAGTTTCTTTGCAATTGGGCGTGGTGAGATTGGGGAGAGAAGACTCCACACATCTCCAGCTGGTGGGATCTGCCCAGAGACATCCTTTTGGGGACACAGGGAGATAGTGAAAGAGTTCTGTACCTCAAGAGGAGGACAAAAGCAGTGGAGAATGGGCAAGTGTTTGCATTCATTTGGTCTGAGGCCTCCCACAGCTGTAACTACAGCAGCAGCGAGATTGCAAACAGGGAAGGCCTTCCCTGTGGGGTGTTTTGATTTTTTGGACATGGGCACTTGGTTGAACTACCTTGAGTGAACTTGGGTGAGAGGGCGGATGACTTTAAGCATTGTCTAGGGCCTTGAACTAAGCTCCTGAGCCAGAATGAAGAGCATGCAGGGAAAAAAGATTTAAAAAAAAAACGGAAAGAAAGAAAAAAGAGAAATATGAAAAAAGAGAAAAAGGAATATTGACAAAAAGAAGAGAGGCACAGAAAGAAGGAGATAGGAGTAATATAAATGTACAGTAGGGTACTTTGAGCCAACTTTAAAACCTCCTAACCTCTGGGGGTGCTGGATTGGGTGGTTCCCTTGAGGTCAGCAGCTCTTTGCCAGCCTGTGGCAAGTGGAGAGGAAAGACAAAAGCAGTGGAGAATGGGCAAGTGGTTGCATTCATTTGGCCTGAGGCCCTAGACAATGCTTAAAGTCATCCCTAGACAATGCTTAAAGTCCTTAATATTGTTCAGCTGTGGGCTGCCCATGTGCAGCCATTGTGGGAGTCTGCCCTAGTAGACTATGCCCTCAGGGTTGCAGAGCAACCTCTCCCAGCAACCCCTCCCAGGCTGGGAGACATTGGGCCAGGAATCTAGTGACTGAGAAGCTCAAAGGTAGGGACTGAGACGCTGGGGAAGAACTGAGATTTCAGTGTTTGGCAGTAGCAGGGCTGCCCTACAGCTTTGGCCCTCAGGGCCATAGAGTGAAACCAGTTTTGGCACACTGGATAGTGGACAGCCACTTCAGGAGAGATCCCAGTGACAAGTGCTTTCCTGGGAAAGTTTCTGCTTAGCCAAGGTTATCAGTCTTTTAAGTGAGCTAAGGTGAGATTTAGGCTTTCAACCCTGTGAAATTTGAGACATCAGCACAGGCCTCCAGTCTCCATCTCATACAGCTGTATCAGCATTGTGATTAATATCTCATACCCCGAAAGATCACCTGTTGCCCAGACAATATTCAGCAAGATACACACACACACACACACACACACATATATATACACACTGCTTTGTTTTTGTTTTGAGTTTTTTTTTTTTAACTTCAACATTTTCCCTCTAGAGTTTTCCTTTTTTCCCCTTACTTTTCTTTCTTCATTTTTCTAGTTTAAATGTAACTTTCCATTGTTGCCTTCTTTAATAATTAGAACTTCAATTTTGCTAGTGTTTCTGCCCCTACTATTTGGTTTTCCCCCCAATTTTATCCCATAAGATGTTCTGTTTGTTTGTTTTGGTTTGATTTAAGATATTTTTGTCTTTCCTCTCCACTTGGTGGAAAAGGCTGGCAAAGAGCTAGTGACCTCAAGGGAACCACCCAATCCTGCACCTCCAGAGGTTAGGAGTTTTTAAAGTTGGCTCAAAGTACCCTACTGTACATCTATATTACTCCTGTCTCCTTCTTTTTGTGCCTCTCTTCTTTTTGTCAATATTCCTTTTTCTCTTTTTTCTTTCTTTCCTTTTTTATTTAAAATCTTTTTTTCCCTTCATGCTCTTCAATCTTCTCATCCTTCTGGCCCTGTACCTAAAGGACACATCAAAACCTTAGGCCAGAGGCATGGTAACTTAAGAGCAAGAAGAAGTGAAAGGAAAATTAGGGCAAGGAAACAGGTAAAAGAAAACACTCATGAGGAAGAATCAGCAGAAAAAAATCCTGCCAACATAAAAAAATAATCCAGAGGAACCCCCACAAGGGACCGTGAGAAGGCTACTACAGAGGATTCCACCTATAAAGAAATGTTAGAAATGACAGAAGGGGAATTTAAAATACAGATGATGAAAACAATGATGGAAATTGGTGAGAAAGTAGAAAATAACCAAAAGGAAATTCAAAAACTGAATCAAATAAGAGATAAATGATATTAACAATATAGAAAGGATATAGTAGAGCTGAAGGAGTTGAAGCAGTCAATTAGGGAACTTAAAGATGCAATAGAAAGTATCAACAACAGATTAGACCATGCAGAAGAAAGAATCTCAGAGGTAGAGGATAAAGCTCTTGAGATAACTCAGGTAGTTAAAGAGGCAGAAAAGAAGAGAGAGAAAGCAGACCATTCACTGACAGCATTATGGAACTTTATGATGCTTTCAAACATACGAGTTATAGGTATCCCAGAAGGGGGAAAAGGATGCTCCAGAGGAATGGAAGCCATACTAGAGAATATTATAAATTTCCCAAATGTGACCAAAGATTCTGACACACTCCTTTCAGAGGGATATCAGACCCCAGGTTGCCTCAACACTAATAGAGCTTCTCCAAGACACATTGTGATGAACCTGTCCAAAGTCAAGACAAAAGAAAAGATTCTGCAGGCTGCCAGGAATAAGCACCAATTGATCTATAGGGGCAGATACATCAGGGTGACTGCAGACTTCTCTAATGAAACTTTTCAAGCAAGAACAACTGTGCTTGATAGATGTATATAGAACAGTACATCCCAAAGATAAAGAATATACATTCTTCTCATTGACCCATGGATTATTCTCCAAAATTGATCATATCCTGGACACAAAACAAACTTCAACAGAATCAAAAGAACTGAAATTTTACCTTGTATCTTCTCAGACCACAGGGCACTAAAGGTGGAACTCAATTCCAAGAAAAGCATTCAGCCCCCCACAAACTCATGGAAATTAAACAACCTTATGCTGAATGACAGTTGGGTGCAGAAAGAAATAAAAAAGGAAATAATTAACTTCCTTGAGCATAAAAACAATGAAGACACAAGCTACCAAAACCTATGGGATACAGCAAAAGCAGTCCTGAGAGGAAAGTTTATTGTTTTAGATGCCTATATTCAAAAAACAGAAAGAGAGCACATCAACAAACTCACAAACCATCTTATGGAACTGGAAAAAGAAGAACAATCTAAGCCTACACCCAGCAGAAGAAAAGAAATATCCAAAATTAAATCAGAGATTAATGAAATTGAAAACAAAATAATCATTCAGAAAATTAATGAAATAAGGTGTTGGTTTTTTTGAAAAAATATATAAAATAGGGCAGCACCTGTGGCTTAAAGGAGTAGGGCGCTGGCCCCATATGCCAGACGTGGCAGGTTCAAACCTAACCCCAGCCAAAAACTGCAAAAAAAGAAAAAATACATGAAATAGATAAACCTTTTGCCAGACTAATTAGAAATAGAAAAGTAAAATCTCTAACAACCTCAATCAGAAATTATAAAGGGGTAATAACAACTGATGCCACTGAGATACAAGAGATTAGCTCTGAATACTAACAGAAACTCTATGCCCAGAAATTTGACAATATGTAGGAAATGGATCAATATTTGGAATCACACCTTCTCCCTAGACTTAGCCAGAAAGAAATAGACAAATTTCTCCTGAACAGACAAATTTCAAGCCCTGAGATCAAAGAAATAAAAAAATCTCCCAACAAAAAAATGCCCTGGTCTAGATGGCTTCACACAAGAGTATCAGTAAGGGAAAAACTTTATGAAGAAGATTGCTATGGCAGTTGCAACAACAACAAAAATAAACAAAAGGGACTTAACTAAACTGAAAAGCTTCTATACAGCCAAGGAGACAACAACCAAAGCAAGTAGACAACCTACTCAGTGGGAAAGGATATTTTTCCTTCTGTGAAGATTCCTTCCTCCTCAATTTTTTTGGAATAATTTCTGCAGTATGGGAATAATCTCGTCCTTTAAGTTTTGATAGATTCTGGTGTGAGGCCATCCAGACCAGGGCATTTTTTTGGTTGAAAGAATTTTGATTGTTTCTGTAATATCGGTGCTAGAAATAGGTCTGTTCAGTAGCTCTATATAAGCCTGGCT
>CAUYRH010029480.1:0-34361 GCA_963574655.1 Perodicticus potto
GGAGACGGGGAAAGACCGGGAGAGGAACGGAGAGAGCTTCTCTCTCCCTACTTGAAATCTCTCCCACTACCAGGAGCTTTGGTGTTTTCTGTATTCTTTTCTGTAAATCAATTCTGTCTTATCACAGATGGGGGGGGGGAAATAATGTAATGAAGAATAATAAAATACATGTATTAAAAAAAAAAAAGTATTAAGAGATCCAGATGCTCTCATTTGTTTTCATTGTTTCTTGCATCACCAAAATCTCTGGGACATTTGGCAATAAGTCATAAATATTGTTAACTATATTCATGAAAATGCAACATGGCATCGTCAGTTTTGTAACATGATGTAGTTGAACAATGAGGTATTCTGTTCATCTGCTACATCATTCTAAAATGTGTTGGCAGGGACAGGTGTTAGTCAAAATTTTATCTCTGTGAGAATAGATAGTTAAATTTTATGAAGAACAGGGCGGTGCCTGTGGCTCAGTGGGTAGGGTGCCAGCTCCATATACCAAGGGTGGAGGGTTCAAAACCAGCCCCAGCCAAAATGCAACAAAAAAATAGCCGGGCATTATGGCGGGCCTGTAGTCTCAGCTACTTGGGAGGCTGAGGCAAGAGAATCACCTAAGTCCAGGAGTTGGAGGTTGCTGTGAACTGTGATGCCACAGTACTCTACCGAGGGCAATAAAGTGAGACTCTGTCTCAAAAAAAAAAAAGAAGTATTCAGTATTTTATCAACAAGGAAAGGTCCTAAAGAAGCTAGCAGTCATGGCAAAAGGAGAAAATATGTTCCTTCTGTGACATGGGTTCATAAAAGTTTACGAATCTCTATTTCTTAAAAGTCATGCAGATCTTAACAGATTTTCTTTGCTATGAAGAGTTACTCACTTCAGGCACTTTTGCAAGCAGAACAAGGAGACTATATATCTTTATGAATAACAGAATCAGTGATGTGAATTATTAAAAGAAGATTTCTATAGAAGCATTTCTGTGTGATAGAATGTCAAATCAAAATAACTTGAATATTTCTTTGAAAGGTAAAACTAAGCTTATATATGATATGTGGCAAAAAAAAAAAAAAAAAAACAAGCATTTGGCTCAGCGCCTGTGGCTCAACAGGCTAAGGCGCCAGCCACGTACACCTGAGCTGGCGGGTTCAAATCCAGCCCAGGCCCCCCAATCAACATTAACGGCTGCAACCAAAAAATGGCCGGCACTGTGGTGGGCGCCTGTAGTCCCAGCTACTTGGGAGCCAGAGGCAGGAGACTCACTTGAGCCCAGGAATTGGAGGTTGCTGTGAGCTGTGGTGCCACAGCACTCTATCCAGGGTGACAGCTTGAGGCTCTGTCTCAAAAACAAACAAAAAAAAAAAAAAAAAACAAGCATTTCACAAAACCTGTATCTTTTCAAAATCTTCAAAAGGAATTTCAGATGAGCGTTCTTTCTAGTTAGCAAAGGTCATTGATGAGCAGGATGATATGTGCAAATATTCAAAGAATATGCATTTGTTATGGACCTATTAATTGGAGAATACAATGAAAGAATCATGACATCACACTCAAATTAGCATTTCAGCCTCATTTAGTTGATAGCACTAAGGCACCTGCAGATGGAATCAATTGACCCCTCTGCAGATGCCATTTTAAAGTCATTGTTTGATGCTAAGAAAGAACCAACTGAAAAATATGGACAAATTCAATAGACTACCCATGTCTTCTGTACCTCACTTTTCAACCACTTATTGCTACAAATTTTTTTTTTTTTTTTTTTAGTAGGGCGCCAGCCGCATATACTGAAGGTGGCGGGTTCAAACCCGGCCTCGGCCTAACTGCAAAAACATAAAAATAGCCGGGCATTGTGGCGGATGCCTGTAGTCCCAGCTACTTGGGAGGCTGAGGCAAGAGAATCGCCTAAGCCCAGGAGTTGGAGGTTGCCGTAAGCTGTGTGATGCCACAGCACTCTACTGAGGGCGAAAAAGTGAGACTCTGTCTCTACAAAAAAAAAATTTTTTTTTAAATCTTTATTGTTTTCCATGAAAATGTCCATCAGATTGGAAGACAAAGGGGTTGGGGAAGACACTTATGTAGGAACAGCAAGTGGACAGCCCCAGCAGCTTTCTGGCCCTCTCTTGTGCAGTCCTTGCTCATAATACCCAGCAATCCAACAGGTCCAGGGTGAACGGTGAAAGGGGTCAGAGGTGGCAGGCTCAGTGGGAGAGTAGTAGGAAGATCAGCAGAGGTCATGAGAAGGCCAGAATCCAGGGTCAAGCCTGGTCGAAGCTGAGTTTCTTGACTGGAGGAGTCTCTCCCAGCCCTTCAATATCCACTAGGTCACTGTTGCCATCAGAGTCGTTCAGAGCACTGAGCGTCACATCAGCCTTCTGTTTCTTTATGGGGGTCCCCCAGCCTCAGGGACACTGGAGCTGCTGGGTGGAGGGTCAGCTGGAGGAGTTGACAAGACACCAGAAGCTACCTTCTTGGGCCCTTTCTTGGGTGACTCAGCTGAAGAGGGATGCCAGAGTCTTCATATACCTTGCATTTCACAGTGGCCTTTATCTGAGCCCCCGTAGGTGAAGAGTCGGCCACAGGATGTAGCTGCATTGTCAGCTCCCCAAGCTTGGTGAAGGCAGTGCCTGCAGCAGAGAAGATCTCTCCAACCTTTGTGGACGCTGGCGTCATGGCCCCCGCGCGCCTCCTCACTGAGACGCCGCCGCAGCCACCACCACCATGCGAGCCCCTATTGCTACACATTTACATTCCTCTTCCTAACCCAACTCAAGACACGCTCAAGGTCACCGACAACTGGTACCCATCTGGAGGATCAAGTGAAACTGCAAGACTCCATCCTGCAACCAAGTATTCAAATGCTTTCCAACAAAAGGCAGACACAACAAAGTTATTAAGTGATTAGTTAACTTAAAATTAATAGATAGGTTTCATTTTTTGAAATACATAATGGTTAGATTTTTATAAAACAATGTACACTTTTAAGTACATCTAATGGAAGTTTCTTGAATGCTGCCTTATATGATTACAGCTAAATTAGTTCAGACTTCCAACATGAAAATGTTCCCCACCCTGCCCTATATGCTGTCTACCTGGAGAGAGCATCACAGTCCACAGGTTACGAACTCTGAGTCACCCCCACTTCCGGTACCAGTCACAAGTCAGGGTTTAGTCTTGACAGACTGGCTATAAATTGAGGTCCCCACAACCCTTCCTTAACCTTTGATTAATTTGCTAGAGGAGTTTATATTGTGCCTACATATTATGGATATCGCAAAGGATACAGATGAGAATCTAGATGAAAGATGTGCCCAGGGCAAGGCACAAAACAAGGAGTGTGGAGTTTCCTTCCCTGCTGTGGACATACCGCCCCACAGGGACCTCTACTCGGTCAACTCTCTGGAAGTTCACTGAACCCTGTTCTCTCAGATTCCTATGAAGCTTTTATTACAAGGCGCGGTTGGTTAAGTCATTGGCCGTAGGTAATCAACTAAACCTTTAGCGTATCTCCCAGAGGCTGAGAGGTAGGGCTAAAGGTTCTAAGGCTCTAATCCTGCCTTGGTTCTCCTGGTGAGTAGCCCCACCTTGAATCTATCGACCCCCACCCCCGCCAGTTATTTCATTAGCATACAAAGGCCATTGTTAGCCCTCTGGAGATTGCAAGGTGTTTAGGAGCTGTAGATCAAGAAATAGGGAAAGGGGAAAGATAAAGAACAAATATATATTTCACAGTTTCACAGACACTAAACTGCCTTATACCTTAATCTCAAACTTCTAGTCCCCAGAAATATAAGAAAATAAATTTCTGTCATTTAGGCTACTCAGTCAGTGGTACTTTGTCATGGCAGCCCTGGCAGAATAATGTACCTGTTATTACCAGATCTATTCTACGTGGTGTTGAAGATTCTAGAAAATACAATAATAGATGAGAGTAGATGAATGAGTAACAGATAGGAAATAAAATTGTCACTATGATAATTTTGTTATTGTATCCATAAAATTTCAAAGGGCCCTACCCCTAAACTATGAAAATTAGTAAGATAATTACAAAATTTACAGCATAGGCTCGGCACCTGTAGCTCAAGCGGCTAAGGCCCAAGCCACATACACCAGAGCTGGTGGGTTTGAATCCAGCCTGGGCCCGCCAAACAACAATGACAACTACAACCAAAAATAGCCAAGCATTGTGGCAGGCACCTGTAGTCCCAGCTACTTGAGAGGCTGAGGCAAGAGAAGCCCAGGAATTGGAGGTTGCTGTGAGCTGTGACACCACAGCACTCTACCCAGGGTGACAAATTGAGGCTCTGTCTCAAAAAAAGAAAACAAATTTGCAGCATAAAAAAATCACTGAATAGGGCGGTGCCTGTGGCTCAGTGGGTAGGGCACTGGCCCCATATACAGTGGGTGGCAGGTTCAAACCTGGCCCAGCCAAACTGCAACAAAAGAATAGCTGGGCATTGTGGTGAATGCCTGGAGTCCCAGCTACTCAGGAGGCTGAGGCAAGAGAATCGCCTAAGTCCAGTATTTGGAGGTTGCTGTGAGCTGTGTGATGCCACAACACTCTACTGAGGGCAATAAAGTGAGACTCTGTCTCTACCAAAAAAATAAAAGTAAAAAAAAAAACCACTGAATAAAATTTAACCCTTTTTACTTTTGCTACTTCTTTTTTGTTTTGAGACAGAGCCTCAAGCTGTCACCCTGGGTAGAGTGACGTGGCATCACAGCTCACAGTAATCTCCAACTCCTGGGCTTAAGCGATTCTCCTGCCTCTGCCTCCTAAGTAGCTGGGACTACCAGCACCTGCCACAATGCCTGGCTATGTTTTGGTTGCAGCCATCATAATTTAACCCTTTTTATACAAGCTTAAAATAGTTATAAAAGGGCTCAGTGCCTGTGGCTCAACAGGCTAAGGCGCCAGCCATGTACACCTGAGGTGGCGGGTTCAAATCCAGCCCAGACCCGCCAAACAACAATGATGGCTGCAACCAAAAAATGGCCGGGCATTGTGGCGGGAGCCTGTAGTCCTAGCTACTTGGGAGGTGGAGGCAAGAGACTCACTTGAGCCCAGGAATTGGAGGTTGCTGTGAGCTGTGATGCCATGGCACTCTATCCAGGGTGACAGCTTGAGGCTCTGTCTCAAAATAAATAAATAAATAAAATAATAGAAGTATAAAAAAAATAGTTATAAAAGATACTTTAAAAGCAATCATTTATACAACAAAAATAAGTAATTCTTGGAAGAAATCTTTACAATAATATATGAGACCATTATGAAGAAAATTAAAGTATTGGATGGCATGAAAGAAAATCAAAATACCTGTAAAAATACATTGTGTTTAGGGTAAGGTAGACTCAGTATTACACTGGTTTCAATTCTCCCAGATTAATATAAAGAATCAGTGCAATGGCAAAGATTTATGGGGGCCTAGATAAGTTAATTCTAAAATTTGTATGAAAGTGCAAATGGCCAAATATAGCTTAAACACTCTGGAAGAATAAAAAATCGTTAGAGAGGGACGGAGTGACTTTTCCAGATATCGATAGTTCAGAAAGTATAGTGTTAATGCATATATAAAAACTAGTTGCCAAGAAGTAGATGCATAATGAAAATGAAGAGCTTGCAAACAGATTCATGCATATACATTAATAGAAATTTAGTATATGCTAAAGTAGGAATTGCAGGGCAGTGAGGAATAAGTAAACTAACAGGTCAATATTATTAAGTCAACTAGTTATTCCACAGAAGAAAAAGAATGAAATTTGACCACTTTTCTTGCTATTCACATATGAAGCAAAAGCAATGAAAAAATACAGATGTTCAAGGCTGGGAGTGGTGGTTCATGACTATAATCCTAGCACTGAGGGAGCCAAGGCAGGAGGATCTCTTGAGCTCAGGAGTTTGAGACCAGCCCAATTAAGAACCAGACCCCATCTTTACTAAGAAAAAGGAAATATATAGATGCTCAGTTTGAGACTAGTACCATGTCACCATGACCCTCCTTTTAACTGCATTTCTGGAACAATAACAACAAAAATACATAAACCCTTATTCCCAAGTTTCTTCTAACTGTATACACATTTTACAACACTAGAAAAGATCCAAAAGTTAAGCAGATAGAAAATATATTGCTATTTCTACTTGACCCCAGAAAGTTTTCATCACTGTATAGAGGAGCAATCAAAAAAAAAATAGAAATTTTATTAAAAATAACTCTTAACAGTATAAATAATAAACAATTGTTTGAAGTAACTGATGAGAAATTTTTTTCCCAAGAGGTACTCCAAACTGTTTTCCTCTTGTAAGTGGCTAAAAGCAAGTCACCCCAGAGTGGTCATTTGAAAAGCCTCGATGGAAAGGACCAAATGGCACATTCAGTGGTGAGACTGCAGCATCTTCTCACTGCACCCACAGAATTTTACACCAGTCACATAATAAAGCAGCTCATGGGAGACAGGTGTGCCCAGAAAAGCACCCCAGTGCAGCGGCCGCTCTCATACGCTGTCCGCAGGGATCCACTCTGGACTCTTGACTGTCTGCACTGGATATACTGATGTTGGCCAGAGGACTGTTCATTTGTGGTTCATGATCAGAAGCCATGTGTGTGCCTGAGTGTGTGTGTGTTGCCAGGGCTTCAGAAAAGGCTGATGTTACCATGATCCTATTTTTGTCTTGGTCAGCTCTCATCTAGGGCTGTGGTGGGTGGACTGTCAGCCTTCATGCTGCTCAGTTCACTGCTGAAGGATTTCCCACCACCTTTTAATCTCCCTTTCTGCCAGAGAAACCAAACAGGAAAAAGAGATGGCACCTTTGTGTTCAGAGGATAGAATTCCCTCTTCCTGTTTTCCTGAAACCAAAGCATACAAATAAGCAAAAAAAAAAAAAAAAAAAAAAAAAAAAATTCCCACTTTATCTGTAAGGACTCTGTGGCTGAAGGTTCTATCATTTTATTCAGTGAACACTTCCATCACCTCTTTAGCGAGAGATTAACCATGGATAATCTGAGATTTTATGCTATAAATATCTTTAAAAATATCACCCTTTAAGGCTGTCTCAGCAAGAATATCTCAAAACCTTTTCTCAAATATCATCAAAACCAGTTTGGGAAATGAAGAAACAATAAATAAAGAATTTAATGAATCAACTAGTTGGGGAGAGATACCTCTTCACCTACATACCTCTCACCAGCTTGTATACTAAATTGCCTGGTGAACAGACCCTTAGGTTCTTCCCTTCTAACCCCAATGCCTGTGGTCTTACCTACAGAAACCTAAGGCAGCATCCATCCCAGCTCTCTCCTCGTCCGCCAGTGCAGGGAAAGCACAGCTGCCCACCCATACTTGGCCCTGTCTAGATTGAAGACTTCTTCTCCCAGCCTCAGGAGCAGTGATTTTTTTCAAACGGCATGCTTTGAGAAATTTTAAAGATCATTAAATTATTTTTGAAAGAAGTTCAAAGCACACTAAGTATATTCTTTTTGTACTCTTTTTTGATCAACATAATTTAAGTGTGCCAAGGAAGTTTAACTACAGGTTGAATGTGCTGTGAAATAAAAAAGGTTAAGAAATACTGCCCTAGAGCATTGACAACTGTCAAGTCACAGGGTCCCCCCCACCAGGTGACTGCCCTCCACCTAAGGCAGCTTCCTTGCCTAAGGTTAGACTCCCTTTCCAAGGTAGCCTTAGCCCATAAGTGGGCAATGGTTATCAAAGAAGGGGTATAAAGACCCAGCCTTCCTGCCGATAACCTGGAAAAGTGCTCTTGGTTATCCTTAGAGTTCCAGGTAGAGTTAGCTAATGCATCTATTATGATTCCCTCTTTCTTCCCTCCAGATCCATTCAGATCCCAGGGAGGATCCTCTAAGGACTCCTGACCTGCGATCCCTGTTTGCAGTTAGCTTCCCAGGGAACCTCGCCTGTGGCTGTAGCAGTTTCTCAGTAGGGAGGTAATATACAGTCCCAAAGCCTAGTTATCTTGGCTTTCTTTGTTTTATAAACCAGTCCAAAGGTGAGTAATAAGAAAATTAGCAAATATATTAAAGTGAAAGAGATAAAACATATCATACAAAAGTACATTTTGTTTGTATCTCCATCAATTCTAAGGCACTATTAGATGTTCCTATTTAAAAAAAAAAAGTTATGGGTTATTTTTACTATCCTTTTCTCATAGAGGAGTAGGAAGCAGTTCTCTATGTGTTAATTTCCCAATGATAAAGACATACACCTCTATGTAATATGTCTCCCTGAAATCTTTTTTTTTTTAACTATTCATTTCTTTCTACAAAGACAATACAATTTGGTTTCTACTTTTTAAAAAACTCTTTAGGCCACAAGGAAGGCAGTGCCATCAGAAAGAAAGATAATAGGATCCACCTGTGAAATTGTTTTGCTATTCCAGGCAGGCATATTCATTTGTCTTTGATGGCTCCCGCAAATTACAAGGCAAAAATAGACTGATATTTTGAATTCTGTGAAGCAGGTAAATTACAAAAAGGAAAAGTCTTGCCTAATTCTCATTAGTGCTGAATCCTCAAGGCAATTTTGGGCCCATAATAAATGTTTAGTAACACTTGTTAAATAAATAACCAAATGATAGATATGTAAGTGTATTCTCAAAATTCAGAAGATAGGACTCCCCTGATCCTTACTTAGAGGATATTTTCTTCATCTCTAAGAAGATTAAAATTACTCTTCTCCTTATTTTTTTCCCTACTTCTCACATAACTGATAATAGGTGATAATGCCATACTACGTTGGGAAAGCACATATTCTGCCCTTGGCGTTAGGAGCACAGCCACAGGTGGAAATCAACCTAAAATCAGAGACCATGGCTGTTGTCATTGAAACGAAACTTAACACTGTTTTATGAGACAATTAATTTGCTTGGCACTCAGTTCTGTCATAATTCCCCTACCATTTCATCATGATAATAGAAAGGGAACACACGTGAAGGGATGGAAAGGAGCTGCTTTGTATTCTCCCATTCTTTTTAAAAAACATTTATGGCACTTCTATTGTGAGTCAGACGCTACAGAAAAATGAGTAAAGCAAAGCTTAAAGAGCCCCTGTTCAGGGAGGGAAAACAAGTGGCCCACATGAAGAGTAAGGGGGCAACAATGAACAGAAAGAGCGCAGGGCACCGCAGGCGAGGCCAGGCTGGCAGATGGAGAAAGGCTTCCCAGAGGAGGTGACACCACAATGGAGTCTTGACAGACGAGTCAGCGTTCATCACGTGCTGAGCCCAGGGGCTGTTCCAGACAAGTGCAGGCGAAACGATGGTAGTGGGGATTGGCAGAGAGAGATTTAGGTGATGGGTTCACTGTGACTTGGGATGGATTGCAAATGTACTGAGTGAACCAAGTGGAACTGGAAGGGAGCCAAGAAAAGCCAATGGAGACAAGAAGAAAATCATTGTAGGTGAGAAAAAAACAGAGAAAAATGAATATGGCAAAAGTCCTAGCTGGAGGCCAAATTCAGCCCAGGGCCCATTTAAGCCCTGTTTTTAAGAGTTGTAACAAGGAAGGAGGAAGACTAAAATGTAAAGACCTCTCTACCCTTCATAGAAAAATGTTCATTGACATTTGGGCTAGAGAATGAGCTTAAGATCACAGATAGAGGAGTTATTCTTATAAAAATAAGAATATTTTTCTATGAAATAGGAAAAACAAAAGTTAAGAATGAACAAAGTCAGAAAACTTCAAAAGTAGAGGACAGGGGAATCATTTCCTCCTCACAACCTCAACCTTTTACAGAAAAAAACATAAGATTATTTGTTGAGGATAAATGAGAAAAGATCTCTAGAGTGATCATGGTCTTTTTATAAGAAGTAAACATTAAAAAATTAATTTTGAGGTGATTTACCACATCATCAAGTCCTGAATAGTGCTTGGCATTTTTTTTTTCTTTTGGTCATTCAGTTAATGTTGAACCAAAATATTATCAAAACTTAAATACTAAAAAGCCAATAAAATGTCACCAGCTTTTCTGAGCCAACAACCCAAGGAAGGATAAGCTAGAGGACAGAAATAAAATGGTCTCATCTTCCTTCAGCATCACACATCAAAATACAAAGGTCAAAGAGCCAGTGGGTCTCTTGAGCATGGTTGTTGAACCAAAAGTGTTTTTCTCTACCAAGTATACTCTGTTTTATAAAGGACTACTGACAGCAATGGACAAACTTTCTCTACAAAAGGTGAGCACAGAGAGCTGCCATAAAGGGATGGCCAATAAGAGTTATGAACCTTCTTCATGCACCCTTTTCTGGATAACAGGTGGAAACAGCATCATGAGTGCAATGGGGATATTATGGCAAATAAGACTCCTTCCTGAGAGACAGTCTTCTTGGCCCATATTCTCAGGCCATGGTCATAGCCATTTTAATGATCTTTAGAAATGTAACCCTTTTTAGCTGCTCACCATAGCCTGCTGGCAAGAATCCCCATTCTTTACCTCCTTCTGGCAATTCTTCCCCTCAGAAATCTCATACTACAACTCTGCTCCTGCGCTTCCAAAGTTTAGTCCAGAGAGTTAGAAGAAAGCCACAAAGTAGGAGAAAATATTTGAAAAAGACATCATGAATCATTATCCAAAATGTGAAAAAAATTCTTAAAACTGAACAATAAGAAATGAACAATTTGCCTGGTTTATTGTACCCTCAATGAATCCTCAAAAATAATAAAAAAATTAAAAAATAATAAAAAAAATTAAAAATTAAAAAAGAAAGAAATGAATGATTTGATTGAAAAGTGGGTAAATGATCTGGGTGAATACTTCACCAAAGAAAATATACAGATAGCAAATACACTTATGCAAATATGCTACCCATGATAAATCATCAGAGAAATGCATTTAAATCAACAACAGGATATGACCACACACTTTCTAGGATGATCAAAGTCCAGAACAAAGACAAAACCAAATTCTGTCAAGGATGTGGAGAAAGAGGAACTCTTATTCCTTACTGGTGGGAATGCTCATGGTACAGTCCTATACAAAGACAGTTTGATGGTGTTTGGCTGAGCACGGTTGCTCACGCCTGTAATCCTAGTACTCTGAGAGGCTGAGGTGGCTGGATTGCTTGAGCTCAGGAGTTCAAAACCATTCTAAGCAAGAGCAAGACCTCATCTCTACTAAAAATAGAAAAACTAGCTGGGTGTTGTGGTGGGTGCATGTAGTTCCAGCTACTTGGGAGACTGAGGCAGGAGGAACTCCTGAGCCCAGGAGTACAAGGTTGCTATGAGCTATGATGCCACAGCACTCTACCCAAAGTGACAGCGTAAGACTCTGTCTTTTTTTCTCTTTTAAGACTCAGTCTTTAAAAAAAAAAAAAATAAGGTTGTTCAAGTCTTTTGCTGACTCTGTTTATTTCTGAGAGTGTTAAAATCTCCCCTTATTATTGTGGTTTTGTCTGTTTATTCCTTTAGTTCTGTTAGTTTTTTACTGACAGTATTTTGAAGCTCTTTTGTTAGGTTTATATACATTGAAGATTGTAATGTTTCTTAATGAATTGATGGTTTTAACATGAGATTTCTCATTTCTTGGTGAATTCCTGGTCCTAAAGTTGACTTTGTCTTATACATGCTCTCCAGTTTTCTCAGTGTTAGTGACGGTATGGTATGTCTTTTTTTTCTATCTCTTGACTTTTAAACTTTATTTCTTTATATTTTAAGGAATTTTCTTTTAAATAGCATGTTCAGTATAATAATCTCTGTCTTTTAATTGAAGCGTCTGAGGCCATTTATATTTAATGCATTGACAGAATTGGGTTTTAATATTCCATTTTTGTTCTTTGCTCTGAATTTTTTTCCCCTTATTTTCTAATTTTCTTGACTTCTTTTTGATTAATTGAATAATTTTTGTAATAGTATTTTGTTTTGTGTCCTGGTTTGGATGATTAGATTTACCTTTCTTAAAGTTTTTAATTTGAAATAATTATAGACTCACAGGGAGTTGCAAAAATTACACAGATTTCCACATACCCTTTACCCAACTTCCTCCAAGTATGACATCTTCGAGAACTGTGGTGCATTATTAAAATCAGGAAATAAACATTGATGCAATAATGTTAATTTATTAATTTTATCTTTTTTTGCATGAATGCGAGTATGTGTGTATGTGTAAAGTTCTGTGTTGTTTTATCCCATGCAGAGATTCCTGTAACTACTGCCACAATCAAGATCAAGGGGAATATAAAGGAATGTTATGTGTTATATTTAAGGGATTCCCTCATGCTATTCCTTTGTTCTTCCCCGAGGCCCTGTTAATCTGTTCTGCATCTCTATTTTTGTTCATTTTGAGAATGTTATAACTGAAGCGTACAATATGTAACCTTTAGAAATTGTACATGTATTATGCATATATCTTAAGCTAGTGTTTTTCAACCTTTTTTATCTCATGGCCAAAAACACCATCACTAAGACAGATGTGTCTTGGGAGAAGTGGCAGCTTTCGCCTTGGCAGCAGTGAGTTGACCCTGAGCACACATCGGAGGGGCTGTGCACTGGCTCTGGGCAGGCCTCCTGCTTCCGGGAGTGCTGTGACATTTGACTTTTCTGAGCCGGTACAAGGCAGGCATCTGGGGATGGGTGAGATGAGAGCAGCTTTGCAGAGGGAAGGAGAAGACCAGGTGGGGAAGGCCAAGATGGGGCTGAGGTTGGTAAGGAGAGGCTAGACATACGGGGTGCAGTAAGCTGGGGGATTTCACAGCCAAGAAAAGCCATGTCACAAGTGCTGTGGGCAGAAGCCAGCAGGATTACAGGGGCAGGGAGCAACTCTGAAGGTGGGAGGGCAGCAGGGGCATCCAGGGGCCTGAGCACATGGGGCCCAGGTAGGGGCAGGCTTGTGGACAGGGATCTCGGGGTGAATCACACAGGGCTGTAGCAAGTGAGGGCCCATGTGGGTGTGGTGAGGAGGGAGTCCTGGGGCTGCAGGGAGAACAGGGGCTGCTTGGGTGATGGCTGCAGACAGACTGAGTGGGCAAGTCTCTGCTAACAGAAACTTGCTGAGTCTGGTAACAGAACTGAAGTCAAATTGAACTTTTATAGCAATTAATAATCCAACATACAGAAATGCCTTTGTTCTAAATTATTTTTACCAGCTTTTGAATAGTCTAACATAATAGTTTTGTTAGTTATTTGAAACAGTGAGTTCAAGACCAGAAAGGATTCTCATTCAGCATTTGTCTATAAATGTTCTGGGACAATGGGAGGGCGAGATGGAAGGGGGAAGAAGTGGTAGGAGTCACTGAGGTGGTCGACTCCACTTCCATTTAATTGTTCACTTACCCAGACTGTGCTAGAAGTTATAGCTCTTGTTGGAATGAACAAACTGCCCTCAACTTGGAGGGCAGGAACCCCAGGTCACGGTGCTCGTGCAGAGTGGGGCTGTCGCACATGAGCCTGTGGACACATTGCTGATCTGTCTATCTTTGTTCAGATGGCACCAGCACTTGCCCGGCCGTGAAGGAGTGGTTTGTGTACCCTGGGAACCCGCTGCGGCACCCGGACCTCGTCAGGCCTCTGCAGATGACTGTTCCAGGTACGGCTTATTTAAGTAAGCTGCTCGTCTCCTGCTGTCAGTTTGAGAATGGGTCTGCTTTGGATGCATCTTTTTCTGTGTACCGATTTTCCTCCATACCCTTGGCCCAGGATGAATGTGTCCATCTCATGAAGTCCTAAAGTAATGGCAGAAATGACCTTATAGAAGATTGACCCTGGGCAGGCCCAGGGTCACAGCAATGGGGAAAAGGAAGAGACACAGGGTTCTGACCTGTCAGCCCTCATCTGCCCCCCTGCTGACCGTGTGTTCCTGATGGGTTGTGGAGCTGGTAACAAGAGATAAAGGAAAGTTAACTGAAACAGTAAGTCCCGTTTCCCTGGTGGTGTCTCACAACGTGGTGAGAGTAACTGGCATCAGTCTGGAGAGCAGCCTCTCTTACTGTGCGTCTCAGCATTAGACAGAGGCCAGTGGCTTCCCATCCTCAGTGGTGTGCTCCAGACAGGTAAGGAGGAGGCTGAGTGACAGGGTTTATTTTTAGTGGCTACATTATTGTTTCAGAGAACACATATTTTTCTAAAATTTTGCTATTCTGTGTTCATATGCGTTAAATTCTCTGATGTCACTACGTTTTCTATCACATGAGCCTGTCGTTTAACCAAATAGGGATCTGAGCACTGCAAATGTTTTTTAAATAAATGGAATTGTGTTGAGAGAGAAGTTGAGAAAAGTGATTATAGATATTTTCTTATTCTGTCAATCAGTGATAGACTCAAACCTAATATTTATCACAAAAACAAATGAAAATTCATGGACATTTGTTTTTATAGCAAGAAGTATTTTTTAAAAGATAGCCAAAATAATTTTATGATAACTTTTTTTATATATGTAACTTTCATCTTACAGTAATCCAAAAATAATCCGGATGTGGGGGTCTGTTGGCTCCCAGCACTCCGGGAGGGTGGGGCAGGTAGATTGCTTGAGTTCAGAAGTTCGAGACCAGTGTGAGCAAGAGCAAGAGCCCCATCTCTACTAAAAATAGAAAAAATTAGCCAGGTGTTGTGATGGGCACATGTCATCCCAGTTAACTTGGGAGGCTGAGGCAAGAGGAAAACTTGAGCCCAAGAGTTTGAGTTTGCTGTGAGCTATGAGCTAAGTAGGGGAACATTGTGAGACTCTTGACTCAAAAGACAAAATAATCAGGACAAGGTTTATTACACCTTTCTTTATGGTTTGAATTAAAGAGTATATTTGGCTATTCATAACTGTACAAAGAGTTAATTTCAAAGGCCATGCTATATAATGTTATAATAAACCCTAGGAATTGTGTATGAGGCTCAGAAACCTAGGCGGGGAGGCTCCCATGAGCGGCAGCAGCACAGACCACACACCAGTGTCCTGCTCTGGGAGGAAGTTCAGATGCCTGTGCTGGATGTCCACAGCCAGTAAACTAGAACAAGATGTGAATTTTTACTCAGATGACTTAGATGGCTACTCTCTTTGTTTATACTCATGGTTTTTTGTTTGCATTTTGAGACAGAGTCTCACTCTGTCTTTGGGTATCATAGCATAGTAACCTCAAACTTCTGAGCTCAAGCGATCCTCCTGCCTTAGCCTCCCAAGTAACTGGGACTACAGGTACTAGTACCCAGCTAATTTTTTTCCATTTTTATTAAAGACAGGGTCTCATTCTTGCTTATGCTAGGTTTGAACTTCTGAGCTCAAGTGATCCACCCGCCTTGGCTTCCCAAAGTGCTGGAATTACAGGTGGGAGCCACTGAGCCCGGCCAGTGTTTATACTCACGTTAATGATCATAAGAAGACAAGATTTTGGGCGGCGCCTGTGGCTCATATACCGAGGATGGCAGGTTCAAACCTAGCCCCAGCCAAAACTGCAACAACAACAAAAAAAAGATTTAAAAATTTAAATGCTTTTCAATATCTATGAGGAGAATTACCAAATGATTTTAGACTAAAGTATAGGGTAAATCATCCAGCTTCTTGTCATAGGCATTCTCCTGACAGTGCACTAGGGACTGGGGGTCCTGTCGCCAGGCCCTCCACTCCTTCTGCAGGAGACCTGTTACATGTTCTGCTGCATTATTAGAGCTAGTTGTCCCCAAGTCAGACAAAGGACAGCCATAGCTGATGTGCTTGCTCTTCTAAGACAATTTTAATTAGGTCGATCCCATCAATGCCGCATTTTCAGTAAATCTCTGAATATAGTAACTAGTGTTCTTTCTAAAAAACGTTTTCCTCTAACCATACTTAATGGCTTAATGCTTTCTTGAATGACAGAAATAAAAAAAATCAGATATTTTCAACAAAGCAGAAGTGAAGAAGAAGGATTGCAAACAAAATTGTAGCTATTACTTAAAAATTAGAAAGGGGGAAAGAATGAAAGTTGACCAGCCAAGGGAGCAGAGAAAGAAATCTCATTACTGGTTAGTGTGGTCTACATGTTTATAACCCCCAAAATTTATACGTTGAAAACCCATTCACCATTGCGATGTTTTTGAGAGAATGGGACCTTAGCAAGGTGACCAGATGTCACTCGTGGCCTCAGGAAGAGGCCCTGGAGAACTGGCTCCTGTCTTCTACCTTGGGAAGACATGACCCAGGTACCAGCCAGCCCCCAGGACACCAGAAAACAGATTTCTCTGGTTGTAGGATACCCAGACTATGGTGTTACGTTACACCAGGCCAAAGACTACTGGCCTGTTTTATTTAGGGAGCTCATTTGTATGCATATACTCCTGCCTGCTCCTCCTCAGATCACGAGGGTCCTGGGCCTGTGTGTGTGCGTGTGTACACGTGTGGGGTGTCCTTGCTCCTCAGCATATCATGAAGGTCCTGGGGCTGCACGTGTGCACGTGCCCCCCCACTTGCTTACATGCCCTGATGCTCCCCCTGCACCCACTGCCATGCTCCAGTCTGTGCACATGGGTCTCGGGCCATTGAAGGAGCCTCTCTTGTCTCCAGACTGGAGATTGTTTTTCAGACAAACCGTGGTGACTTTTTCTCTTTTTCAGTGTCACATTTTCATCTTTAGGAGCATATCCTCATTTTAAAAATGGAGGAAAGCTATTGCACACATCTAATTGGTAATTTGTCTGTCTTGAATGAATTTTTTCAAGTATTCACCATCGATAAGTGAATTTGGCATTTCTTGACTGTATATGTTTGACTGACTAGAAACTTGGAACGTGTCTCAGATGATTGTAGAAAAGGAGCTGTAATTTGTATTTGAGTCATTCTGTCCTTGTTAATTAAACAATTGTAGTAGTATCTTGTTGCTCCTCCTCTTGTTCATACCATTCATTTTGACACTTTATGCTCACAGGTCAAGAAAGTCTAGACCAGCAGTTCTCAACCTATGGGTCATGACCCTCAGGAACTGTGTTAAAGATTCACGGCATTAGGAAGGTTGAGAACCACTAGTCTAGACAATCTTGAAGATTTCCCTGAGTACAGGGAAAAAATCCGTGTGTGCACACACCCTGAGTGAGATGCTGGTGTGACTGCCTGTGTGTGCATGCTCTGAGTGTGGAGCAGCTGGTGTGACTGCCCGTGTGTGTGTGCTCTGAGTGGGGAGCAGCTGGTGTGACTGCCCGTGTGTATGTGTGCGTGCTCTGAGTGAGGAGCAGCTGGTGTGACTGCCTGTGTGTGCGTGCTCTGAGTGAGGAGCAGCTGGTGTGACTGCCTGTGTGTATGTGTGCGTGCTCTGAGGAGCAGCTGGTGTGACTGCCCGTGTGTATGTGTGCGTGCTCTGAGTGAGATGCTGGTGTGACCTGTGTGTATGTGTGCGTGCTCTGAGTGGGGAGCAGCTGGTGTGACTGCCTTTGCGTGTGTGTGTGTGCGTGCTCTGAGTGGGGAGCAGCTGGTGTGACTGCCTGTGTGCATGCACATGGGTCTGTCTGTGGGTTTGTGGGACATTTAAACCCCAGCCAGCCTTGTACTTTGGGGTATGTTTACCAGCAACTCAGCCTATCAGAAAATCCCAGCTGCAGCGAGTAACAGTAGGCATCACCAGTCACAGGTAGATGTGCCCATCTGGACAGGGGCACCATTTAATTGTCAGGAAGTAGGGGCATTATTTGCCTTTTTTCTACAGTGCTGTGTGTCTTCGTCCAAGCTCATCCACAGTTTGTTGTGGTTTAAGTAGATAAATTTTTTCTTTTGATTTTAACAATTTGAGTATATATACAGAGGGTACCAAAAAATTGTACACACATTTCAAAGCAAGGAAAGGACTGAATTTTTTGATACTCAAATCACATTTGACTTCTGCAATTACAAGAGCTATTCAGTATGACTTTCCTTTATTAAAATGTGTTTATATATTTTTGGTACCTTCTATATAAAATATAGAAATGAAACACTAAAAATTATGTTTCAGAAATCTCCAATAGCTTTAAAGAAGTGCATTTCAAAGCATGGGGTCCACTGATGACTTCTAGCCACTTAATACCTCTCAAATCAGAATTCCTATGTACAGATCCCAGGACAATGTATTTTTATTAATGCAATCTCTGTAGCTGAATCCTCTGCAAAAGAAAGTTTGAAAACTATTAGTTGAGGGGTGTAAGGAACAAACTAAAGGGGCAGGTCGATGGGGCCTCCACCAGGTGTGTGCCGTGGAGTGTCAGGGTGGCTCTGATTTGCTACTGCACAGAATAACGCAACATGGACTTTGTTTGTTTAACTAGGGGGAACACCTAGTTTGAAAATACTGTGGCTGAACCAGGAGCCAGAGGTGCAGGCCCGGCGCTTGGACACACTTCTGGCCTGTTTCAACCTGTCTTCCTGCAGGGAAGAGCTGCAGGCCGTGGAGAGCCCTTTGGCAGCTCTGTGCTGCCTCCTCATCTACCTGTTTGTCCAGGTAACTCAATTGCTGAGGGGCTGTGGTGCGGGTACCCGGGGCTGCTCTTTGCTCGTCCTTCTCCAATATCTGTTCTGTAGAACAATGTTAGTCTTTTGAGATGCTCTAAAAATAAAAAAAAGGTTCTGTGGTAAAATACACTTGAGAAATCTGCCTGCATTGTTAGACTTGTGACTGTACATGTGTGAGCATTAGAGGCTTGGGAGCTCTGGCAGGCAGAGGAACCCGTGTTAACTTGGACTGAACTTTCCTCGCTAGGGAGAATCCATGCGGTGGTTGGGATGGTGGCCCATTGCTGGGAGGTGGTGCAACACTGAGGCTGCACCATCACACTCTGGACAACAGGGACAAATTTTGTTTTTGCAAAACTGCCTGATAAAATGTCTGCTGAGGTCGCCGTCAGCATCATTGTCTGCATCCCAGGCAGCTGGACCCACACACTGAGGCTGCTGCTGAGATCGCAGCGCCAGACCCTTCAACTTAGTGTCACGCCACAAGGTGGACTATTTTTTCCATTTGTTTGACACTTAGTTTATATATGAAAATCTTGAAGTTCAGTTAAAAGATTCCCCTTTTTAAATGATTTTCTACATCCAATGTTTGGACATCTTAGTAACAGAAGGTTTCCCTGGGGTGAGTATTAGACCTCTCTCTGAGGTGTCTTCTCCACACCGTGTCTCAGTTCTGCAGTTTAAGGTGATTTTTGTCTCACTGTTGACAAGACACCTGCTGCTTGCTGCCCCTGCAGACATTCTCCCTCCCATCTGTCTGGTCAGCTCCATGATGGATCTGTGTGTGAGCATAACCACTAATTTTCATTGCCTGGAATAGAAAGTTATTTTGTTCTTCACCCCTGAATTTATGCACTATTAATTGTCTTTAAGACAATTTACTCTGCCTGTGGAGTTACAGCCCAGGGAACCTCGCTCTGTTTCTCCTCCTGAGGGTCCTCTGGGCTTTGTGCACTCTGCAGCTTAGTCTCCAGTTTGCATATTGTAAAAATGTGGTTAAAGGGCTCTTAGAGATTTCATTGCTTCATTATTGGTTTCACATACATCAGTGTAAACTTTAGGTTTTGCATTACTATTTTGAATAGAATACTTCTTTGTACGAGGTTTAGCAAAGTATAAATTAAGATGGCAGAAATTATTTAGTATTTGTAAAAACACATTTCTTTTGCTATTACATATTAAATATGCATGCGTGTATTGTCAGTTAATATTTTCTGCCCATTGTTTATGAATGTCCCAGGTGTCTGTGGTTGAAGCTGAGCCATAGTGGGAAGTGGTAGGTAGCCAGTCACTGAGGTTTGTTCTCAATGCTGTGTGCATATAGCCACAGGGACGCTGATGTGTCAGCTCTGGGACCTCCAGGTGGACATGTTTCTCTAGTAGGACCTGTGGTTGTGGAGCCTATGGGGTCAGTGGTTGGCAAGGCTCTGCTCCTGGTTAGCTTCACAGCACCTGTTGCTGTGAAACCCACATCAGACAGGAGAGCCCTGTAGATGTGAACTTGTAGCAAAGCAAACATCAGGAAGAAAATTTCCACTTTCCCTTTTTCTATTAATAATGAGCTTTTAAATAAATTTTTTTTCAGTGTAGGTCAGCATGAGTAGATTCAGCGACATGGCTTTAAAGGAGGATGTTAAAACTGGAAGTCTTTTTTTTTTTTTTTGGCAGTTTTTGGCCGGGGCTGGGTTTGAACCTACCACCTCCAATATATGGGGCCGGCGCCCTACTCCTTGAGCCACAAGCGCCACCCTGGAACTTTTTTAAATTAGAAAACAACAGATCAGTAGTAACCATTAAATTAAGAAGGTATACTGTATTATTCATCGTGATAATATTCAAAATGTATAAAGTGGAAAAGATAAACTTATAAAAACATTATAATTTTATATAGTAAAGCCTGAATTATATATTTTGATATGCAATATGGGATAAAAAAAATTGATACTGTTCAATGTACACAAACTACAGAGAAGCTAAATACATGTACGCTTGGTGTCCTTGGGGAGCGGGTTCCAGGAACCCAAGTGCACTGTACTCCGTGCACGCTCAGGCTCTGCCGCTGGCCTGCACATCTGTTTGGAGAATAGTCCTCTCTGCACAGAAGGATTCACATCTCGTGAATACTGGATTTCCCATCCAACTTGGGTTGAAGAAAGTCTGCATATAAATGGACCAGCCCACTTCAAGGCCGTGTTGTTCAAGAGTCAAGTGTATTCTCATTCACTTAATGACAGCAACAAAAGATTCTACTAAGATTTAGCTGAGAAAATCCTCTGGAAGCATAAGTTTACATCATAAAAAAGTACATATTTCATATAATCTATAGGTAGAACAAATACTTTATAAAACAAATATTTTGTAGAACAAATACTTTATAATAATACATACTTTATAATGTATACTACTAAATGATATCCATTATGTGAAATTCTAAAAAGTTGGGGTATAGTACTAAGAATCTCGGCAACCTCTGTTTTAGTTTTGCTGATTACAAGAACGACATAGTGTGAAATTGGTTAACTGAACAAACATGACATAAAACAGTTATTCTTTTCTTGTAGTTGGTATTTTAAGATCAGCATTCTTCCAGTGTTACTAAAGTAGGATGTGGGATTACATGCCACACCCTCCCTCACTCTGCAGGGAAGTGGAGCATGTGGGTTTCAGAAAGCACTTGCTTATGCTGGGTCTCACTTCTAAGATTTGGGCCTTTTTTCTTGATCATGGGTATTGTGCATTTGAGATTTTTTTTTCCCAAAAAAATAATTAGAATTGCTGTCATCAGTACAAAGGTTGGCACCCACCTGTGCAGCAGAGTACACCAGCAGAGAACAGAGTCAGTAGGGTGGTCAGCAGTTTTCAGCAGCGGTCAGTGTCTCCAAGTGTACCCATGTAGTAAGTAAGAGTCTATAGTAAAGAGTCGTTCTGATTTAACAATGGGTTGTTTTTATCAGAAATAGACACAGTAGCTATTTTTATTGTCCAGAAAAAGTCAGTGAAATTGTTATTGGTGAGTTCCTTGTTTTTCTGTTTCCTTTTCCCCAAGCCTTTTCTTGCGACAGGACATGCTTGTGTGTGGGAACAAGCCCCAGGGTCTTGTGACGGTGGTGGGTTGAGTGGGATTATTCAGTCAGTGGCACCACACTGCTATCTGGATGGCTGGACGTGCAGGCCGAGTAGGGAAGTCTTGGTCCTTCAGCAGAGCGAGGCAAGAGGTGGATGTGGCCACCAGCTGCTGTTCCGTTGTCCACAGCTTTTTCAAGACCCAGCCATTCTCAGTCTGCCTCTTTTCTTTTTTTCCTTTTTTTTCTCCTTTCCCCTCCCTCCCTCCCTCCCTTTTTCTTTATTTCAAGACAGAGTCTGTCTCTGTCATCCTGGCTGGAATACAGTGGCATCATCATAGCTCACTGCAGCCTCGAACTCCTGAGCTCAAGCAATCCTCCCACCTGGGTCTCCCAGAGTGCTGGATTTACAGGAGTGAGCCGCCACTTCCGGCTGCACCTTTCTCTGGTTTCTCACACACTTTTGTTAGATCTGTGTATCCCACAGTGGACAGTGCTTCTCTGGGTTCTTATTTACTTTAAGCTGGGACCTGACGACACCTGTCAGGGTAGAGGGAGATAGGCCTGGGCCTGGCTCAGCCTGCCTACAAGTGCTCCTGACCAGAAACCCCTGAGCTGTCTTCTCTGTGCACTTGGTGCCAAAATGATGGCTCGTGTTGCTCTCCACTTGGATTTGGGTAGCACCTCCTGATCATTCCCAGATATTATGGAGATGTCTACCTTGCCGGAGAGTACCTTTACTAGAGTCAGGTTCCCCTGTTGATCTTGGCCTGTGAGTTATATGCACAGCTGAGGACACCGTGTAGAGAGTTCACAGCCAGAGGCCAAGAACGGTGAGGAAGAGGCTCTACTTTCCTCAGCATACATCCTCTGCTGCTGGGATCAGCTGCACCATGTGTGTGCCTCTATGCACATGTGCACCTGTGCTTGCAACCTGTTCCTGTTCATGTGCACCCATGTGTGTGACTGTGTGTACATCTGTGCTTGTGTGTGCCCCTATTCTCTGTACACATGGACCTATGTATCTCTGCCTATGTGTGCACTTGTGTTTGTGTGTATCTGTGTATGCACACGTGTGCCTGCATGTGCCTGTGATGCACGTGTGTACCTCTGTGTGCATGTGTGCCTCTGTGTGCACACGTGTGCCTATGTGCCCCTCTATGTGCCTATGTATACCTGTTTGCCTCTTATATGTATGTGTGTGCCTGGGTGTTCACATGTGTGCTTACGTGTGCTTGTGTGTACTGCTGTGTGCCTGTGCATGTGTGTGGCATGCACCAGCAATTAGCAATCAGGATCAGTTTGTGGGAATTGTAAGATGTCCTGCTGTCACCTAACACTGTCCTTCCTCTGTGTCTTGCAGGTAGACACCCTTTGCCTGGAAGATTTACACGCATTCATTGCCCAAGCCCTGTGCCTCCAAGGAAAGTCAACTGCACAGCTGATAAACTTACAGGTACAGTCTTGATCCAAGACAAGGGGCAGTGAGCATAGGGTCAGCTTTCCTTCCAGCCTCTTCTTTTCCATCGTAGTTGATGCTTCACAGGGACATTGGTCTTTTCACAACATAGCAGCTTGTCTTGTCTCTTCTGCAGCTCAACACTGAGTGATGGGATCAGGTGCTGATCAGCAGAGCCTTAGTTCCAGGCTGAGAGTCTTGCAGTCTCAGCACTGCCTCCATAGTCTCATAATTTGGAGAGAGTCATTTATTCAATCCTTCATAAGCCTTGCTAAGTTTGCTAAAAGATCTGCTGTTAGCAGTCTGGGCCTAGTCTGCCTGCCTGTTCTGTTCCTGGGCCTCATCTCCTAGCTACCCTGGTGACCCTCAAGGGTCCCACACACCTTGGGTACCCTCTTTTAGTGCTGTGTCCACAGTGAGTGATCAGTGCAGGGGTCGTGTAAGGAGAAGATGCACTCCAACCAGGAGATGCGTCCTCCATGTTGTTCTATTCAAACATTGCCGAGAGGAGTGTTTATTCCTTTAATCTTAGCAAATGCCCTCCCACAGTCAGCTCCGTGACTCTCAGCCACACCCTTGAGATCTGGGTATTGGTTATTTCCTGTTGGAAAATCCCAAGGTCAGGTTAGTTGTGGATGGAATCTTAAAGCTTTGCTTTACAGATGCTATTTGGTAATGATAATTTTTTAGCTTTATCCATAGCTTCTATTTAATTGAATTCATTTTTTATATTTGTCTTTCTAGTGAACAAAACTAATAAATTTCATTTGTAAGTGACCTTTAACCTCAGAACTCTTGCATACTAAGTTTAGTCCATAACTAATTGTTATAGCAGTCCAATTAAATGAACAACATCAGATTTTTTTTATTAGAAATAGCAAAAGCTGTTAAACTTTTTTTAAAGTGGTCTTTTTTGCCTCCATTAAACAAAATAGAATTTCAAAAAGTAGATTTTGACTTGTCAGTAGTTAATACTAATTCCTCCTTTTGAGCTGGGGACCTGCTCACTGCCACCCTCTGGGCCCTGGTTGGATCTACCAACATCCGTGGCTTCCCTGGTGTGGTTGAGCCACTTCCATTACATCTGAGGACTTTACCCCCCAGGCCCACTCTCTTCTTCCCTGTAAGTAGAATTAAATGAACAAACAGGGGTAGAAAAGGTCTTCAAGCTCCTGTCCTCTCATCCTGAGGAGGTGGGGACAGAAAACAGTGTAGTTGGGGAGTTTGGGTGTTTGGGTCTAGCTGGACCTTCTATGTGATCTTGAGCAACTTAGTAAGAGCAAGTGACCGAACTGCTGAGCCTCAGGGTCCACAGATGGGCAGCATGGTTTTTCTCTGTGTTTCTCTCGGGAAACCCCCCCACTCGACACCCCACAGACTCTCCACACTTGCCTCCTTGAAGCAGAGCCAGGTGCCTGCTACTCTGCCGTCTCCTGCAAAGAGAAGCCACAGGAGAAGAACACCTTGAGCACCCACTCCCGTGTCATGCCCCCACACAGAGGCTGCTTCCTCTTGACCATCTGCTGGCCAACTTAGTACCTACAAACTTAGCAGAGATTTTTTTTCCAGGGCTCTAGTTTTTCCCATTAAGTATGGGGCCTGTGCCAGCTGTCACTGTTACTGGTTCCTGTGAGCCTATTGGGCAGCTGTGCTCTCCGTGAAGCTGGAGGTCACTTGGGAAAGTGCGTCAATAAGGACAGAGCCTTGTCACAAGCCATGACAGCCCAGAAGTATCTTTATGTCCTAGGCAGGGACAGCTCCCAGCTTCACAGCTCTACTGGACTCCTGTCTCAGTCTGTTCCGTGTTGCTGGAAAGGGCTGGCCCAGGCTGGGTCATTTATGAAAAGCTCATGGTTCTGCTGACTGTATCAGAAGCATCCCCTCCTGGAGCAGGCCTAAGGGGCCTTCCAGTCAGGGTGCAGGGGAGGGGGCACCAAGTTCCTTTAACACATTGACTGTGTCACTAAAGACAAGGTGGGCCATGGTATTTTGGTATAAAAATAGAATAAAAACAAGGAAATTCAGAACAAAGAGCTGGCAAAAACTGGGTGTGCAGCAGAGTGGTGTGAGAACAGAGTGCCCTGGGACCCCTCCCAAGGCTGCCAGGTGCAGGGCTGTTTACAGCCTGAACCATGGCAGTTTTCAACCATATCAGAACAGCATATGCTTGGCCACGTAGCACTTCAGCCTGCTTATCTGTGTCATTATTGGGAAGAGTGGCCTGTGACAGACCTGTGGGTGATGGAGCCTGAAGCTCTAGGGTATGCTGGTGTCACAGGTGTCTGTGGGAGCGTGCTTGGAGCTTAAACCAGTTAAGGACAGACAGGCAGGAAGCATGCAGGCCCAATGAGGCTCTGTTTGGTTATGTCTTGAGAATTGCAGCTTTGGAATGCTGTTTCCAGGGATTAGGATCTGCTGCTTGAATGCTGAGATGGACACAAAGGCTTCCCCAGAGCAAAGCTGTGCAGTGAGGCTGTGGGCAAGAGGGCAGCTGTGAGGTGGCCCTCCTGGGTGTTGGACCCTGTTACCTTCTGGCCACTTTCCTGGCCAGAGTCTCCACATGCTCCTAAGAAAGGGCCAGGTTTTCTTGCACTGTCCTGAAAGGGGTGGTTGAGCAGAGGGGGCGTGTGGTCAGTTTCCCTGGCTAGGCTCTGCTTGAAGGTGGACGGTACCAGAGAGCCCCCACTGCGGGTTGCTGTGTTGCCTACAGCGTTTTTCTGTTTCCTGACAAATGGGTAATTTGTAAAAAAAAAAAAAAAAAAAGTAAAGTACATAAAGTAGACAGTGTTGTGGCTATCCTCTTCCTGTGACTGTTGCCACGGGCTGTGACACAGCAGGGGACACGTGCAGTGGCCGTCCTCTCCTGTGACTGTTGACCATGGGCTGTGTCAGTGTCACAGTGGGGGCACATGCAGGCTGCTCCTGGGGCCGTCTTCCTCCATCTTAGTGCCATGTTCATCTTCTGAAGAGTGAACCTACCCTGCGTCATCCTGTTTCTCTCACCACCAGTAGTTTTATAAATCTGGATGAAGTCACTTCTAAGCTTGTTTTAAATTTTGACAATTCTAACTATAAATAAATAGAAATTTTTCTTTAGGCAATAGAAAAACTATAAATCTCACCAATAGAAGTTTAAAATAAACTAATTCTATGCCATTGAATGTCCAGATCATATTTTGTCAGATTGGTTAATGAAACATTAAATCCGCGGTCCCTCAGCCCTGGACTATGCACCAGTGCCAGTCTGTGGCCTGTTAGGAACGGGGCCACACCGCAGGAGGTGAGCAGTGGGCAGGTGAGCGAGTCACGCTTCAGCAGTCGATTCTCCCAGGACCATTAGCCCTGCTGTAAACTGCTCGTGTGAGGGGTCTAGGCTGAAGCTCCTTAAGAGAACCTTATGCCTGATGACCCAAGGTGGAGCCAAGATGGGGATGCTGATGCTGGGGAGCCGCTGCAGATACAGGTGGTTACCAGAGAGTTTCAACTGCACAGAGACTGCAGAGTCACAGACTCACATCAAAATCAGCCTTCCCAGCTCGGCGGCTCCCACCCAGTGGGTACAGTGTGTGGGTATACAGCACACCCTGGGGTGTAGGACACAGCCACAACTCTGATTTTTACCTGTCATATGTAAATTATATAACCTAATGGTTTGTACCCTCACATTCACCTGAAATTTAAAAACAGAATGAAGAAAAATAAATCCCTCACCCCGCTCTGTGGGGAAATAGTCTTCTGTGAAACAGGTCTCCGGTGTCAAAGAGATTGGGTGCTGCTGTTTTGAATTACACTCTTCACTTAGCTTTGTCAAAAATTTGAACCAGGGGTTGGCAAACCATAGGCCAGAGCCAGCATACCACATACTTTCTGTAGGGCCTGGGAGCTAGGAATAGTTTTTATATTTTTAAATGGTTAGGAAGACATCAAAAGAAGAAAAGTATTTCATTATGTAAAAATTACACAAAATGCAAATTTCTGTGCCCAGAATAGTTCTGTTGGCACAGCCGTGCTCCGCTGTTGACAGCTGCCTGCACTGCCTTAGTGGAGTCGACAGCTGTGGAAAACCACGTGGCCTGCTTTCTAGAAGAGCACACTGACCTACTCTGAAGCCACCAAGCTATGAGTTCATGCCTCAGACTCCCTGGTCCCTGCGTTCATGGCGTCCGTCTCTGTCCCGCTGGGGCTGCACGCACTCAGGGTGGCAGTAATAATCTGTCCTATGAGTACAGCAGATTTTAGAAAATTTATGAGGCCTCTGTAATTAGTTTTGATATTATTCCTTTGCTGCCTCTTGTTCTTCTGTTAGAAAAGTGAAGGTCTGAAGAGTGGTATGTCAGCAGCAGTCTGTGTGATAGAGCTGGAGAGCGGCGAACCTTCATCTTCTAGGTCCTAGCTGCCTGCCACCTTCCCTTGATTCCCACCACTCAGCTATCACTAGCGAGGCACTCCAGGCCTCATGCCTTCTAGGGCCAATGCCACCTACTGCTCCCATGTGGCAGCTGGTGTCACCTGGGAGTGGGGGCTAGCTCACTCTGCTCTTAGGCCCCTCCTGAGGCACACGGCGTAGGACACTATTTCTGCAGGCCGCCTCTTCCCAGCTTGGGGAGGCTTACACCAACCTAACATACCTGTTGCAGGTCAGAGTTCTTGAGGTTTCCAGAGGGATGCCACAGTACCACCGCCGACCCTATCGTTGCCTGTGTGGTGTCTACAGTGACCAGAGAAGGGCAGGGCACAGGCAGGAGCAGCAGGCCCCCCATTCTTGCGAAGACGGGCCTCGTGACACCGCTGGGGACTTGTTTCTTTCACAATTGGTTTCTTCCTCTAGCTTTACACTTACAGTTACGTAGTGTCTGGATGGTTGTGAGTCCCTAAGGGGCCAAGGTCCTACACCAGCACCTGCAGCCTCAAGCCCTGTGCCAGGTGGGGTTGTCCTTCCTCAGGGAGAGAGCACAGACCCACCATCATGGCCACGTGGGCATCAGTGCACAAATGGAAGCAGCCCCGTGAACAATCCTGTCCACCCAGTTAAAGTTGGAGCTTGGTGGCAGTGCTGTGCTAAGTCGACCATGACTGCAGCCACTGCTGGGCATCTCACCACCCAGCAACAGCCTCACCCTCTGCAAGGCCTGCCCTGGCACCCACTCACATCTTCTCTGATGTCTTTGTTCTGGGCATTTTGTGTGCAGTGTCACCCGACGGGGGCTTCTGTATCTGGCTCCTCTCACCTTGCACAGAGTTTTCGTAAGCACTCACCATTTGGCCCACACCAGACCTGCCCTCCTGTGGCTGAGGCCCATTCGCCAGGAGTGGCCAAGTCTTTTTATTCAATCATTAGCCGGTAGATCCGTGGGCTGTGTCCACATTTTGACTGTGGGGTAATGCTGCTGTGAACCTTCCAGTAGGACTGGAAGGTTCCTCACCTGTTCCTAAGGAAGGCCTTGCTGTTTGTAAGGTGCCTCTTACTGTGGTGAGAAGCTGTTGTGTTGAGTTCAGAAGCTTCATGGGTATGTATAAAAAACACTGGGAATTTAAAAGACCCACCTGAAGATGCCAGAAGAGGAAAACAGAATTCTCCAGATGAGCCTGGGGAGGAGGGGCAGCCCCTCACCCCCGGCAGTCACAGGCCGGGGCTGCAGTAGGCACATCCAGACCTCTCAGTTCAGTTTTCAGGAAACTCATCTTTCCCTTGCTGTTTCCCTTGTGTGCAGTGAGTCGGGAAAGTGAACAAAATAAAGAACAAAGTGGGGTGGTTGATGCTCAGATTTATTCAGTTATTTTCAAGGAGTTTATCCTGCTGATATGAGTGAAAACAATGTTATTAGGAATAGATTACTTCTTATCCAGACAGACCATGTAGATAGATGTTCCTGCCTCTTGGTGACAGCACAGATAGGGACCTCCTACTAACTTACACTTGTGATTTTTTTCTTAACATGGGATTTGTCATAAATGCTAAGAACACTTCCGTTCATGTGCTGATTTTACAAAGTATGTTTACTATAATACTGAGAATAATTAGACCTTCACTGGAAGTCACTGAGATTAGTATTTCAAAGGTACCTAATGACACTTTGATGATTTTAATGTTGCACAGTGTGATGGCCATGTGCAGGGTGCTTGTTCAGCTGTGCAGGTGACCACCTGACCCTCTTCTTGGGTCTGTGGTTCCTGTAGCATGAGTGTGTGTGACAGGGTAGCGTCGGGGTGAGACTCAACAGCTATGATGGCAGCACGCCAGGCCACTCTGCACTCCCCTGACATAAGGTGTGTGTGAGACCCAGGCGCAGGTGTATGCAGGCCGCTGTCAGCCTCCTCCTCCTGCGTGTCTGTGTTTACCTCTGTGCATGTATGTTTGTGTGTGTTTGTGTGCATCTGTATGTGTATGTGTGTGTATCTCTGTGTGCATGGCGCTGTGGGTGCAGATACAGGGACACAGACCCGTCCCCGGGCCTGGTCTGTGTTGCCTCTGGCTGCAAGGGGCACCATGACCCTGACCAATTCCTTCTGTAACCCAATGAGGTCTTTTCCCCCGTTCTAGGCTGTGAGATAGGAAGGAGTTTACAGTGCTGGGGAAAGTTCTGCTTTGACTGTAAACCTATGAACTGAGACCCATCATCCTCTTGCCACGTGTGGACATGGCATTTTGAGCTATGGCCGCCCTCACATAACACGGAGGGAACGCTCACTCCTGGAGGTAGAGAGGAGCTGGTGTGTCGGCTCTGTGGTCTGAGCTCTGTGCCTTCTGCACAGTGCACAGCACCTCTGGGCAGCCACGCGTCCAAGCCCTGCCCTGCATGCTCAGCCGCAGCCATCGCTTTGCTCTCCCTTGTCACTTTCACAGATGCTGGCTGCAGTGGGATGGAAGTCTGGCCAGTTCTTAGAGACCGTGCTCCCCATTTGAGTTTTGGAAAAGAAGTAGAAGGTTGGCGTTTTAAAGACAGATGAGACAAGGACGTAGGCAGGGCAGAGTCTTGGTGCCTGAGAGCCTCAGAGGGCAGGAGAGTGATGGTGGAGATGGGAGGGTGCAGCTGTGAGGGAAGCTAGATGTGGGTTCTGCAGCCTTGCTCCCCTCCCCTGCCTCGTACTCCCACTCTCCTTGTTGTGCAGACCCATCCATGGGAGCTTGTGCTTCTACACAACAACCCAGGCAGCACACCCACAGAGTGCTCACTGGCAGGCCCCTTCCTGACCACTGAGGACTCTGGCTGGGGTGGAGCTCTGGGCCAGCCCTGGCTGTGTGCCCACCAGCAGGAGGCCCAAGTTAAGCCCTGGAGTAAGGGTCAAATCACTTCCCAGAGAACAACATGGCTGGCCAGGGAAAACGTCCTCTGTGTTAGTGTGTGAAAAAAATGGAAGACCTAGGGGAGCACACCCCACTGTGACCTTCCTCGGAAGAGATTGTCACTGCAGCTTCTGAGATGTCTGAGTGGAATTATGGGGCCTTCTTTCTCTCTGTTGCTTATTTGCATTTTCTTTGCTTTTGTAATATGTATTTGTTAGCTGCATAATGTACAGAGCAATGAAGGCTGAAGTGGCCAACAGATGCACACACACATAGGCACATATGTGCACAAATGAGATTAGTGAGAGCGGCCCAAGTTCAGCTTCTCATCAACATTTCGAGCAGTTCCCCATGAAGCACAGTGAGAGCAGGGAGCTGGGCTCAGAAGCATTTGCCTGAAGCTGGGTACCCGGTACTCTGAGGCTGGCCTTGGAGTCACAGTGCAAACTGATGCTGAAATCACAGCAGCATCCCAGGTGCAGGCAGGAAGGTCTGGAGCCTGCAAGGAGGTGGTATAACCGCAACAGGAGGTAAGGGAGGAGGAGCTGGCGGGGAACTGTACAGAATTCCTGTCGGTAGCCACGGGCTCCATGAGATGTCCAGCAGGGCAAGTCTGCCTCAGGTGGTTCTGTGAGGTCTGACTCAAAGGCAGACCTGGCATGGTCAGCACATGGCTGCTGGTGGCAGCTGGAGCAGGGCCCAGAGAGACTTCAGAGGGCTGCACCCCTCTTGCAGTTTCTTCTTCTTCATGTAAGTTTTAACTACTTGTCTTTATAGGAAGCCAAAGTTTCTTTTCTCTGTTCTTGGGTCCTTTCAGGAAGCCAAAGTATGTAAGGGAATTTGTTTTTCTGCTCACTAAGGCTACCTGTTCAGAGCCTGGGCTGCAGGCCGTGGCAGGTTGGCAGCATGCCTCCGAGGGGAAGGTGACAGCCAGTGGGCACTCAGTGCAGATGCATGCACAGCAGGGGTGGGGGCGGCACCCCTCATCTGGCCACATGGAGATCTTATTTCCCAGTGTGTGAAGTTCAGAGGCTGCTGTTCCCGCTTGACTTGGTGAGTATTTCAGTGACATCACCGGAGTGTCTCAGCCCAGCCTAGATCCTAGAGCACTCTGAGTAGTGACAAATTTTCGGGATGCATTTCACCATAATTCACTTTGTACTGGTGCATTGGATATACGTATTGGAGAAATAGAGTTTTTGTTTAGCTTGTGACAGATAAGAGTCACATGCTTGTGAAACAGTGCTTTGATGCAGACCTGGGTGCTCTGTGGTGTGATATTTGCTGCCTCTCACTGTCCCCAGGGCTTTGTACCCTTGGACATTTGCACCCTGCAAATTTGCATTATGAGAAATAAAAGGTTTCAAAACTCAGTGCTTCTGGGTTCCCTGTTGCTACTCATACCCTATGTAGGCTTAGTTTCTTTTCACTCTAAGATAAGATTAGAAAATGACAAGTTTCTCCACACAGTCTTAAAATGTAGTCGTTTGTTTGCTTATTAAAGGTCAACAGCTATTTTGAGAGTACCTACTCTGTGCAAGGTCTGTGCTAGGGCCAGGGAGGACTGAGGAAAGGGCTGATGCTGGAAGTCTGAAGTTCCTCACCCTGCGTTAAGCCCCATGGTGTCCCTACCTACCCTTAGATGCATGAACCTGCCGAGGGGTCAGGAAGAAGTCCTCTCCTGAGTTACTGGTAAGGTGTGTCCACCACAATCAGGAAACTTCTACTAAAAAGAAAGAACTTTAGTGTGAAACCTCTAAAGTCACAGCGGGCCTTTGGACCAAAGAAGATGAGTTTGCTTTTGCTGTTTGGTTTACTAATGATTACTCTCGCCTTCTTTGGATTTCAATGTCCTGCGGAAAGAACACTCTAGTGAGGCAATATCAGTAAGTTAAAATAGCAGTTTTGTTCCTGCGAGTATCATTTTATATAACTGCCAATAAACCTTAGTGAATGGGCCTTCCTTAGCATATAAACACCAAACAGCTGAGTTGTTGACTGTTAATATTTACTGTGAGGCCTCAGGACATTAAGAACTGGCCTGTCCAGTTCCCCTGTTCCATCAGACTTCCTACTTCAACAGGAAGGGCTTTTCCTATTCCAAAGCACCTTAAATCCTATTTCCAAAATACAGGCTGCTTTTGTTTATGAATTTTATTTGTCAAGTTGGGCAAACCCAAAGCCATATCTTCAGCCACATGGAAGTGATAAGTGCTGAGGGCCAGCCCTCTGCCACACCAGGGTGTTCTTTGTGGAAGGAGAGTCTGTGTGACTTTCTCTGTTGCTAAAAAGATGACCTCAGAGCCCTCAGATTCCATCTCCTACAGCCTATGAAAATGTTTTCTCCTTTTGTAACCCAATTAGCTTCAATTAGCCATTTTTTTCTGTTTGATGAGTAATTTGAAAATTGGTCTTAATCACCAAGCATTTCACAAGCCCCCAGTTGAAAACACACTGTTTTTGGTATGAGCCTGTCTTTCTTAAGAGACTTGCTGAGAAGGAAAGTTAAAATTTTATGTTCCAAACCTTACATTATAATTAGAAAAATAAAAGCACGAGACAAACATTCCTGACAGACACTTCTAAAATATATCCTGAGAAATAAATATTTTGCAGCCATGACACGTTGGAAATGTGGTCTGATCTCTCCCTGATGTCCAGCCACACAGCATGCCTGTTGCTGCTGCCACCAAGCTGTGGAGTGCGCATCTCTGGCACATGCCTGTCTACACCTCTGTTCTATCCAGTTTTATTGCCCTCACTTGTATTTAGAGCAGGGTCCAAGAGAAAACCATATTTAGCAGACTGAATAATGTCTGTACAAAGTTTCTTGAGTGGAGCTTTCACTTTTGTCCTAGCTGTTGTGAAGGAACCACACATCTCTTTGCCTTCCTCCCTCCAAGACCCTGAATGAGTGCGTTTACCCATGTGGGATTTTGTCCTATGTGGGATTGGGTGTTCGGTTTTGTTTGTTTTGAGACAGTCTCACTCTGTCACCCTGGGTGGAGTTCTGGGACATCAGCCTATCTCATAGCAACTTCAAACTCCTGGGCTCAAGCAATCCTCCTGCCTCAGCCTCCAGAGTCCTACAGATGCCCCTCACCATGCCTTTCTAGTTTTTCTATTTTTAGTAGAGACAGGGTCTCACTCTTGTTCGGAATCCACCTGCCTTGGCCTTCCAGAGTGCTGGGATTTCAGGTGTGAATCACTGTACCTGACCTAGATTTGATCGCATACTTAATTCTTAAGAGCAGAAAGAGGAAGAGGCAACTCCTTTGTAAACTGTAAAATGGGAACCTGGGGGCTTCGGTTCCCTCTGGCTGGAAGAGCCGGGCAGACTATTGCCTGTAGGTTTCTGTGCCCGCCCTCCACTTTGCTCTGGGTTAGTCTCTGCCTTCTCAAGTTCATCAGCTTCATCAGGGCTGACAAGTTCTGATTGGTAACATAATCATTTAGTATAAGTTTGTTGTTAAAAAATTACTGACGCATCGCTCTTGAAGTCAGAGCACTTCCTAACCTCTAAGAGTGAACACATCTGTCAAGTTCTAGGGATAGTTATTTTCAAGAGGAAATTTTTTAGTTTCCAGTTTAAAAACAAAAATCTCCTTTTCTCCACTGTGTTTTGTGACATGGCTGTGGCATCCCTGGTCATTTTGATCCAGACCGCTGTCTGTTGGGTGGGCTCTATCAATAAGGGAAGGACCAGCTACTGACAAGAAGACAACATTAGCAAATCACTTGTCTGACAGAGGTCTTACATCTAGAAAATACAAAGACCTTCAAGACTCTAAACAGTACATAGTAAATGAGAAAATATCATGAATGTTACATTAATCAGGTGGATAAAAATATCTCCGATTGTATGGGAAGCCCGCACACTGTACTCCAAGTTGAAGCATTGTACACAGTTATGACACAATAAAAAAAAAATAAAATAAATAAATCACGTGAAAAATTAAAAAAAAAAAAATCTACTATGAGCCAGGTGCTAAGCCAAGGGTGCAAAGATGCATGGTCCCTGTCCTGCAGTCCCTGTCCTCAGAGTCTCTCATGTGCGGTGGTTCACCCATTTTTATTTACACCCTATGGAGTCTATGAGGATGTTAGAGGCAATGGTAAGAGCACAGAGTATCCTCCTGGAGGGACCCAGAGGGCACAGTCCTATCCAGGCTTCTAAGTCTG
>CAUYRH010029481.1:0-21067 GCA_963574655.1 Perodicticus potto
GTACTTTCCCCTCTGGGCCAGCTCTCCAGAGTTTCCACAGTTTTTACCAAGGTGTCATCATAGCTCACAACAACTTCAATCTCCTGGGCTCAAGGGATCCTCTTGCCTCAGCCTCCCCAGTAGCTGAGACTATAGGCACCATCTGCAATGCCCAGGTAATTTTTTCTATTTTAGTAGAGACAGGGTCTCATTCCTGGCTCAGGCTGGTCTCAAACTTCTGAGCTCAAGCAATCCACCCTCCTCATCTTCCCAAAGTGCTAGAATTACCGGTGCGAGCCACTGTGCCTGGCCTGCCTTTCTTTTTTCTTTTTTTTTTTTTTTTGCAGTTTTTGGCTGGGGCTGGGTTTGAACCCGCCACCTCTGGCATATGGGGCCGTCGCCTTATTCCTCTGAGCCACAGGCGCCGCCCTCTTTTTTTTTTTTTTAAATATAATCTCAGTATGTCACCCTGGTAGAGTGCCGTGGCCTCACAGCTCACAGCAACCTCCAACTCTTGGGCTTAAACGATTCTCTTGCCTCAGCCTCCCAGGTAGCTGGGACTACACTGGGCTCTGTATCTTAGTTCTTATAATTTCCTATTAAACTTTATATTCACGTCTGTTAAGCTTTATTAGACTCAGAGCTCCTTGAAGGCTCAGGTCTCTAATGGCTTAGTTAATGTTCATGGAGTGAAGAGTTGAACCTCCCACTTGGCACGTCTCCAATTTGTCTCTCCTTGCCTTTTCATCAGGGTTGCCTCGAAGTAACTCCAGATAAGTGACTATGGCCACTGCGCCTGTGGCAGACAGCTGGCTTGGTATACGGGTCTGGTACATGTACACATCAACACGTGCCCACACACATAGACACTCTGTGTTTCCAGTGTGATTCCAGCCTATGCCCAGAAATCCGTGAAGCCTTCCTCCCCAGTGTCAAGGGCCAAGACCAGTCCTTGGTCTAAGCAGACTCACTGTTAGATGCTGTACCATTTAGTTCAGTGGAGCACAACCGTCCAGCACTTTTGAGGAAAGTACACGTATGTCTTTGCTGTTGTCAGGCAGGAGGAGCACGGGGGATAAAGGTCAGAGCAGGTAGACACCCTCCCCTTAAGATTGTCAGCCCTCTCTTCAGTCTAGGGTGGATCGTGGAAGCCCACACTCTCATTACACTTGCCTCAACCCTCCAATTTTACAAAAGGAGCTTTCAAGAAATATGATAGTGGCTCATACCTGTAATCCTAGCACTCTGGGAGCCCTAGGCGGGAGGATTGCTTGAGCTTAGGAGTTCAAGACCAGCCTAAGCAAGAGTGAGACCCTGTCTCTACTAAAAATAGAAAAATTAGCCAGGCATTGTGGTGGGCGCTTGTAGTACTAGCTACCCTGGAAGTTGAAGAAGGAGGATTGCTTGAACCCGGGAATTTGAGGTTGCTGTGAACTAGGCTGATGCCATGGCACTGTAGCCTGGTCAACAGAGTGAGACTCTGTCTAAAAAAAAAAAAAATAAATCAAAAAATAACGTTTTGTTGTTTGCTCTACACCAGTTTTTGAGTTCACTCTATGCTTTCTTGTGTCCATCAGAATATTTTAGTCCTATCCAACAGGAACTGACTATGGCTAATGTGAGCCCCAAAGGAGTCCATTCAAAGACTATGGCATAGCTTGCAGGACTGAGGGAAAAGATGGACCATTAGGACTTGGAGAGGATGCCCTGGGACTGGTCTGGAGATCCGCACAGCAAGAACCAGCAGACATCCTCCTGGAGGCCCATATCAGACGTCTCTTGTGACTCGCTCACCCCTCTAAGCTCCCCTTTACCACCGCTGGGATCTTTCTGCAGGAGATTTGGCCCACTGTGCGCTGACAGAGCTTCATCTGAAGATGAGAAGTGCTCTAGCCTCTCTCCTCCTGCCTCACGCTTCTCTGATTGCCGGGCACTCGTGGGTGGGTTTCCCGGAGAGGCAGGGGTGCACACCCTTCCCTAGTGAGGACAGGAAGCAGGGGTGCACATCCTTCCCAGTGGACACTTCCCGCTGCCTTTCACTTCCCCAACACTGTTCTGAGACTCTCTACTCTTCACAAAGTTCTAATGGGATAGAGCATCTAGCTGGACAACTCCTGCCACAGTTCGCTCCCCTATCTCTCTGTTCCTGGTTTTTCTCTCCTGCTGCCTGGAATCGCTTCCCAAATGCACTCCCTGAACCCAAGTTCTAGCTCAGTCTCTAAGTTCAGAGGAGCCCAGACTCTTGCGGGTGGATTGATAACCTTGGGAGACAGACCAAGATTCAGATTCTGGCCGGGCGCGGTGGCTCACACCTGTAATCCCAGCACCCTAGGAGGCTGAGGTGAGTGGACTGCCTGAGCTCACGGTTGGAGCCTGTGCTAGAGCGAGATCTCATCTCTAAACATGGCTGAGCATTGTGGTGGGAGCCTGTAGTCCCAGCTACTCAGGAGACTGAGGCAAGACACTTGCTTAAGCCCAAGAGTTTGAGGTTGTTGTGAGCTGTGATGCTACGGCCCTCTATCGAGGGCAACAAAGTGAGACTGTGTCTCAAAAAAAAAGAAAGAAAGAAAGATTCCGATTCCATGGGAAAGCATTTAACTAGCCAGGCTCAGACGAGGGTCCACCCTGTGACCGGACTGATGGCAGTCCCCCCAAGAATCTCTCCAGTGGTAGAAGGGTGTGTCTTCAAAGCAAATCAGGGTGAATATCAAGATGGTGCCTCCGGCTAGGCGCCTGTAGCTCAGTGGCTAGGGCGCCAGACACCAGAGCTGGCAGGTTCGAACCCAAACCTGGGCCTGCCAAGTAATGATAACTATAACCCAAAAAAAAAGCCGGGCGTTGTGGTGGGCGCCTGTAGTCCCAGCTACTTGGGAGGCTCAGGCAAGAGAATCGCTTAAGCCCAAGAGTTGAGGTTGCTGTGAGTTGTGGTGCCACAACACTCTACCCAGGGCAACAAAGTGAGACTCTGTCTCAAAAAAAAAAAAAAAAAAAAAAAAATGATGGCGCCTCAGACACACCCCATCTAAACTAAAATCTTTGTTCCCACACAAAGCTTCTCTGGCATTCCCTGCTTGGTACACGGCACACTGTCCTTCCCGATGTCCAAGCCCTGTGAGGAAATCTGATCCTCTCTCCTCCACCACAACCAGTTGATCTCCAACACGGCAACTCAGCCTCCTTCCCATGTTTTGACCCTTCTCTGCTCTCCATTTCTCTCCGTGCACATCAGCCTTCTAACCAGTCTCCTCTACTTGCTTGCTTGCTCATTTTCTGGCTCTCTCTCAAAATTGTTCCTAGCCACTGGAGTGATTTTCCTAAGCAACAAATCACTTCTCTGCTTAAAACTCTTGAGCAGCTCTTGCAGCCCTCCAGACAAATCCTGACACCTACAATGGGATAATCTCCTCATGACTGGGCCCCACTGGCCTCTCCACTGTTAGCCTTCCTCCTGCCCCCAGGCAGATTCCCCTGCAGCCATGCTGAATCATAGGCCATTCTCTTTTATCTATTCCTGGGGCCTAGAATGCTTTTCTGCAATAGTTAGTATGCTTTCAGCTGCAAGTAACAGAAAATTCTGACTCGAACTGGTTTAAGCAATTAGGAAATGCACTCTCCCCAGAGATGGCCCTGGGCCCTATGCGGTCAGCCGCGCAGCAATGTTGAGGAGGCAGCTCCTTCTATCTCTTTGCTGCCTTGTGGGTCAGATTCATTCTAAAGCTGAATGTTCTCTGGATTGGAAGGATTGGAAGAAAATGGTAGCAAAGTCAAACTTCACACCCAGTCACGACAACATTCACAGGAAGAAAAAAAAATGGACCATGTCTGTTATCTCTCTCTTTTTGTAGATAGGGTGTCACTCTGTTGCCTGGGCTAGAGTATTGTAGTGTCAGCCTAGCTCACAGCAATCTCACACTCCTGGGTTCAAGTGATCCTCCTGCCTCGGCCTCCTGGGTAGCTGGGACTACAGGCTGTTGGACACCTAACTAGTTATTTTTTTTCTTTTCTTTTCTTTCTTTTTTTTTTTTTGAGATGGAGGCTAGAGTACCTTGGTGTCATAGTTCACACCAACCTCAAATTCCTCAAGCAATCCTCTTGCCTCAGCCTTCGGCGGAGTAGCCGGGACTTCAGATGCCCACCACAAGGCTGGCTAGTGTTTTTTATTTTTAGTAGAAACAGGGTCTCAGTCTTTCTCAGGCTTGTCTCAAACTCCTGAGTTTAAGCAATCCATCTGCCTTAGCCTTCCAGAGTGCTGGAATTACAGCCATCAGCCATTTGACCTGGCCCAGCTAATTTTTTCTTTTCTTTTTTTTTTTTTTTTTTGAGACAGTGTCTCACTTTGTCATCCTCAGTAGAGTGCTGTGGCCTCATAGCTCACAGCCCCTCAAACTCTTGGACTCAAGCAGTTCTCTTGCCTCAGCCTCCCAAGTAACTAGGACTACAGTTCCCCCCACAACTCCAGGCCATTTTTAGAGACAGGGTCTCACTCTGGCTTAGGCTGGTCTTAAACCTGTGAGCTCAGGGCAATCCACCTGCCTCCCAGAGTGCTAGGATTACAGGCGTGAGCCACCACGTCCAGCCTAATTCTTTCTATTTTTAATAGAGATAGGTCTTACTCTTGCTTGGGCTGGTCTCTTTAGGTCAAGGGATCCTCCTGCCTTGGCCTCCCAGAGTGTTGGGATTACAGGTATGAGTCACTTCGCTCAGCCTCTGGTCTCTCTTTATTAGGTGCTCAGAAACTTTTCTCGGAAGCCTCTTAAGCAGACTTCCCCTCACCTCACGTTGGCTAGGATGGTCCCACACCTGTTCCTAAAGGAACACTCTCAATAGAAATGAGATAATGATTGGTGGAAGGGATGCTGGGTGGTTAAGCTCCACGAATACAATACTTGCCTTCTTCATTTGGCTAAATTTTTTCGAAACTCAAGTGTCGGCTGGTCTAGGTGCAGTAGTGTTTACAACTAATTGATCACAACCAGTTACAGATTCCTTTGTTCTTTCTCCACTCCCACTGCTACTTGACTAGCCTTATAAAAAAATAATAATAAATAATAAAAATAATAATAAATATTTTTTTAAAAACCTCAAGTGTTACCTCCTCTGGAAAGTCACCAAAAAGAAACATCCCTCCTCTCATGTGTCTGTCTGCCCTATGGGATTATAAGGTCTTTGCTAGCAAGGAGCTGGCTCTGATGGTCTCTGTGTGCCCAGTGTCAAGCTCAGAAGAAACTCAGTTCATGGCTCGGCGCCTGTGGCTCAACGGGCTAAGGCGCCCGCCACGTACACCTGAGCTGGCTGGTTCGAATCCAGCCCAGGCCTGCCAAACAACAATGACGGCTGCAACCAAAACAGCCGGGTGTTGTGGCGGGCGCCTGTAGTCCCAGCTACTTGGGAGGTGGAGGAATTGCTTGAGCCCAGCAGTTGGAGGTTGTTGTGAGCTGTGCTGCTGTGGCACTCTACCTAGGGCGACAGCTTGAGGCTCTGTCTCTGAAAAAATAAAAAAAAGAAACTCAGTTCACTTTTCTTTTTCTTTTTTTGAAACTGAGTTTCACTTTGTCACACACACACTCCCTCCTCCCCACCTGCAGAGTGCTATGGCATTATAGCTCACAGCAACCTCAGACTCCTGAGCTCAAGTGATTCTCTTGCCTCAGCCTCCCAATTAGCTGGGACTATAAGCACCCCACACACACAACACTTGGCTAATTTTAGAGACAGAGTCTTGCTCTAGCTCAGGCTGGTCTGGAACTTCTGAGCTCAGGTGATCTGCCCATCTCGGCCTCCCAAAGGACTGGGATTACAGGTGTGAGCCACCGGGCACCCAGCTCAGTTTACTTAATATTTCAGTAATTAAAAGAAAACACATTTTATTCTTGAAATTAAAATGTATCTTATCAGTCTGTCAGCAACCAGCTCTTTCCATTTAATGATATAATACAAAAATCTTTCAATTATAGCACTTTAAAAGCTACGTAGTATTTCATGGTATTGATACACTGCCACAAATTATTCAACCCCTATGGATTGTCGTCATTTAGATTGTTTCCAGTTTTCCAGCGTTATAAACAATGTTGCAATAAACTCCCTTTTACATAGATCTTAGCTACTTGTATTACTTCCTTATGCTAAGTCCCTAAGAGTTGTGACTGGTTTTGTTTGTTTGTTTGTTTTGTTTTGTTTGGCCGGGGCTGGGTTTGAACCCACCACCTCCGGTATAAGGGGCCGGTGCCCTACTCCTTTGAGCCACAGACACTGCTCGAGTTGTGACTGGTTTTAAGAAAACGGATGGCTGAAAATTATTTAATATAACTCCTATCAAGGGGTGTGGTCCACACCCTTTCACCTGAAACCTGGGTGAAACTGTGTTGCTTTGATCGCTAGTATGTAGCAGAAGTGACCATACCTAAGCTCTGAGGCCAGGTCATAAACATTCATGAAGCTGCCACCTTGGTTTCTCGGAACACTCCCTCTAAGGACTTCTTTTTGAAACTCAGCTGACATGCAGTGAATTGCCCAAGCCACACAGAGAAGCCACAATCCCAGGTGAGCTCAACTTTCAAGTCATGCCAGTCTAGGCACCAGACATGTGAGTGAAAAAGGCTCTAGAAAGAAAGTTTTGCCTCTGAACTCTTGGAGGCCCCAGACACCATGGGGCAGAGATGAGCCATCCCTGCTGTGCCCTCCAAGGTCCACAGAACCCCTGAGCACAATCAAACAACTATTATTTATATCACTAAGTTTGGGGCGATTGGTTATATAACAACAGTAAAGAATAAAGGAAATTTCTCTTGTAGAATATATATGCTTTTAAAATCTTTTGACTGTTTTTTTTTTTTTTCTGGAAACAGAGTCTCACTCTGTTGCACAGATTATAGTGCTGTGGCATCATCATGGCTCACAGCAACCTCAAATTCCTGGGTTCAAGTGATGCTCCTGCCTCCGCCTCTCAGATAGCTGGGACTATAGGCACCTGCCACAATGCGCAGATAACTTTTCTATCTTTATTTTATTTATTTTTTAAGAAAGAGTCTCACTTTGTCACCCTCGGTAGAGTGCCAAGACATCATAGCTCACAGCAACCTCAAACTCTTGGCTCAAGCGATCCTCTTGCCTCAGCCTCTCTGGTAGCTGGGATTATAAGCACCCACCACAATGTTTGGCTATTTTTAGAGATGGGGTCTTGAACTCATGAGCTCAAGACATCCACCCACCTTGTCCTCCCAGAGTGCTAGGATTATGTGCATGAGCCACCGCACCCTGCCCTAATTTTTCTATTTTTAGCAGAGACAGGGTCTTGCTCTCGCTTAGGCTGGTCTCAAACTCCTGAGCTCAAGGGATCCTCCCACCTGGGCCTCCCAGAATGCTAAGATTATAGGTGTGAACCACTGCACCTGGCCCCTTTTGAGTCTTTAATAATCATTAAATTAAAATTTTATAGCCTAATGCAAGAGAATGTTTGTTTACTTTGAGAGACTGCCTCCAGGACACTGGGGAACATGTGTCTAGATGTGTGTCTAGGCTGTTACCTTGGACAAGCTTATTAACATGCCCGCTTTCGATTGGATTCCCTGGAAACTAAGCCTGATTTATAGACTTGTGCCCCAAAGTTTACTGGGACATGCCCTTGGAAGATGCGCCTGCAGGAGGGCAGGAAGGCAGGACTGGGCAGAGGCGGGAGCTGACCTTCAGTGGCTGTAGTGGAAGGTCCTGGCACTGAGATGACCCTTTAGAGGTATCCTAAATTGAAGCAAGGCATTGCAGTTGCACATAAGCTAGCCATTGGCAATGGGCCACTTCCTGGGAGGGCAGATAACCTTGAATGAGTACTTCTGCAGCCCAAGAAATCCCTTATGAAAGATACAAGTTGGAGGCCTCTGCAGCCAATATTCCAAGCAGCTTAGGACGGGAGCATGAGCCTTGAAGCTGGGTCTAGGCAGAGGATCGAGTGCCCACCACAATCCCCTCGTGGTGCCTCTCTCCACTTGCTTCTATGCAGTTCAATTCATTTGGCAATAGCTTCTCTAGGTTTCTGATTGTGTTTGTTTTCTCTGAAACCCGAAAGAGAAGGGTTAGTGAGATGAACTACAGAACCAGCTGCAGGTGATCTGAAGGCTGCAGCCGCCATTTGCTATCATCATCCTCTTCCACTACCTGACCTAGATCCCCCCACTTATTGCTAGCATTTCTTTTTATTTACTTATTCACTTATTTAAAGGTAAGCTGTCTGCTGGGCATGGTGGCTCACGCCTATAATCTTAGCACTCTGGGAGGCTGAGACAGGTGGAACCCCTGAGCTCAGGAGTTCAAGACCAGTCTGAGCAAGAGTCTCTTAAAAAAAGAAAATAGCCAGGAGTTGTGGTGGGTGCCTGTAATCCCAGCTACTTGAGAGGCTGAGGCAAGAAGATCGTTTGTGCCCAAGACCTTGAGGTTGCTGTGAGCTATGACACCACGGCACTCACAAAGCGAGACTGTCTCCAAAAAATAACCAATGAAAGAAAATAAAGATTAGCTCTCACTATGTAGCCCAAGGTCCCTTGAACTGCTGGGTTCAGAGATCCTCCTACCTCAGCCTCCCAAGTTTCTGGGACTACAGGCACATGCTACCGTGTCCTGGTGCCAGGCTGCCAGCATTTCTTCTGATTTAGGCAGCTCGCCTTGTGGAGACCCAGACGCTCAACCCTGAAGGGTCTGAGCCCTGGGTTACCACGTTCTGTTCTGGCCATGGCTGCTTTACTTGTCCAGGTACCAATAAAACTGGTCATGGCAGCAGCAGGAGAGGACCCCTCCATGGATCACCTGAGCATGACACATTCTTCCCTGTCCCCACTATTTGGCCACACTGCCTACCTCCCACTGATGACCAGGAGTAATGGTCTCTACCAGGATGGTGATTCCCTTCCTTAGCTCAAGGAGTTCAAAATAACCAGGCGGCAGTTGTAGTTTAAAGTTCAATGGAACTCTTTCACATCCCCCATGGCAACATTCTTGTGGGAGCCCTACAGCCCCAGAACCTCCTGTGACTCCCCTAAAGGGGATGTCACTTTGGGTGAAGTAGTACCCTGCAGCCAAAGGTAATGCCTAGGTGAGATGCTTCTGTGAACCATCAGCTGCCACTATTCCCAGAAAGTGATTAGCGTGCTGGCCCTGGGGAGGGCATCTCCGTGAAGTGCCACCGTAGTATCCATTGCAATCTGAGATTCCCTTCCCTTCTCATGAAATGGGAATAACAATGGCTTATTGGCATAGGTATCGGGAAGGAAAGAGATAACGTATGCTACAAACCTTGGAATTGTACTCAACAAATGTTAGTTTCTATTCCCTTTACATCGGGAGCTCCATAAGTGATCATGTTTTCCTTTTTGCCTTGGATGGTAGGGAGCATATAACTTCATCTGGTGCTCATAACTTCATCTGGTGCTCATTCACAGCAAATATTCTCTTTTTATTTCTTTGGTCCTCTTGGTTTTTCTTTTTTCTTTCTTACTTCTTCCTTTTTTTTTTTTCTTTTTTCCTTTAACTAACCTTAAACACAACCTCTTTGTTATAAGCTCTTTGAACTGGAATCGTGTTTGCAGAGTATCAGGGGGTAAATAAATGCCCAGCCCGGGCAGAGGAACTTGGTGCTATGAAGACAGTTCATTTTCCAAGAAGTGACAATGGAAATACCACCCTGGCACCTTGATCCAACCCAGTCAAGCACTTCACTACTCGGTCTTTGATTTGTTTTGGCCTCTGCCAACCAACCAGCACCTAGGCGTGGGAATTCCTCCATGTAGAGGGTGACTCATGGCTCTGACAAGTTGGGAAAATACAACCAGGTACCGAAAATGGGGGGGGGGGATTAGTGTTATCAGGCACTCCCATCAGCCAAAGACACTGCTGGTAATTTTGATTCCTGCTTTCTTTCCAGGCTTCCCACCCCTTTACCCACCCCCAGATGGCTGAGTCAGTTGTTCCACCTTCCTATTGGAAGTGAGCCACTTAGGCGACAGGATGGAGCACATATCGCCAGGTATTATGTCTAGGCTGGGTCCTCCCACTCCACGCTGCCCATCGGCTTTGGGCTTGACCTCAAGGCAGCTGGGAGACTCAGGCATGGAGTCCCCAGGCTCTAAGTGGGCTGAGCCAAGTTCTCTGCCTTGAGATCCCTTCCCTGTCTCCAAGCTAATCCTATGAGGTCGCATCCCCATCCCCTTCATAGGAGGTCTTGGAGTGCTAGCGGGGGGCCAGGCTTACCATGCTTGTTTCCATGTCAGGATATAACACGAACCACACTCAGTCATAACACTTTCCTGGAAACCACATTAGCAGCACTTTTGCTGAGGGCCTCCCTCCAGCCCTCTCCAACCGTTGTGGTTCCATGTCAAATTCAGGGGTAGGTGGGTCAACTCAGTGGCTCACACCTGTAGTCCCAGCATTCTGGGAAGCCAATGCTGGTGAACTGCTTGAACTTAGGAGTTCAAGACCAGGCTGAGTAAGAGGGAGACCCTTCCTCTACTAAGACTAGAAAAAACTAGCCAGGTGTTGTGGCAGGTACCTATAGTCCCAGCTACTCAGGAGGCTGAGGCAGGAGATTGCTTGAGCCCAAGAATTTGAGGTTCCTATGAGCTATGATGACACCACAGTACTCTAGCCTGGGCAACCAACAGATCCTCTGTCTCAAAAAAAAAAAAAAAAAGCAACTCAGGGGTAGGCAGAGCATGGGATGTCCGGGGTAAGCACAGGTATTTAGCCTCCCATGGCAGGGGTCTTGCGCCCACCACTTGCTTGTCCCTGTAATCACATCATCACTGTCTAGCACACAGCGTGCTCCAGGAAGATGTCTGGGCTTGGGCTTGGCTTCTGGGCCCTGAGGGCTCCAGGAGGGAGAGCAAAAGTTATAACCTGATGATGCTGAGTAAGAGGCTGGAGTCAGGACACCCAGATTGCAGTCTTGGCTCTGCTGTCTGCCAGCTGGGCAACCTGGTAAATCACCCTTCCTCTCCAAGCCTCAACTTCCTCCTCTGGAGAATGGGTGGAATAACTCCTACTTTTTAGGACTGTTGCGATAGCCCGTATGATAACACACAGAAACTAGTACCAGCTATCATTTTCTATTTGCTTGTTTGTTTAATTACAAGTACATTTATTTCAGGTTAATGTGAGGGTACAAGTAACCAGGTCAAAATATTTGATTTTGTTAGGTAGAGTTCATCTTGTGGGTATATCCCACACACAAAAAATGTGCCAACCCCCCACCCATGTCCATTCAGTGAGAGCACCCCAAGCCCCTCCCCCAACTTGAATTAAAATGAGTTTTTCTCATTCATTTACCATTTTCTTTTCTTTTTTTTTTTTGAGATAGAGTCTCACTTTGTCACCCTCAGTAGAGTGCTGTGGCGTCACAGCTCACAGCAACCTCAAACTCTTGGGCTCAAATGATTCTCTTACTTCAGCCTCCCAAGTAGCTGGGACTACAGGTGACCACCACAACACCTGGTTATTTTTATTTATTTCTTAATTTTAATTTTAATTTTAATTTTTTTCCTAGAGACAGAGTCTCATTTTGTCACCCTTGGTAGAGTGCTATGGTGTCACAGCTCACAGCAACCTCCAACTCCTGGGCTTAGGCATTTCTTTTGCCTCAGCCTCCTGAGCAGCTGGGACTACAGGCACCTGCCACAATGCCCGGCTATTTTGTTGCAGTTGCCACTGCTGTTTTAGCTGGCCGGGGCTGGGTTTGACCCTGCCACCCTCGGTATATGGGGCCGGCACCCTACCCACTGAATTGACAGGGTCAGCCACAGGTGCTGCCTTTTTTTTTTTTTTTTTTTGGAGACAGAGTCTCACTTTATCGCCCTCAGTAGAGTGCTGTGGCATCACACAGCTCACAGCAACCTCCAACTCCTGGGCTTAGGCGATTCTCTTGCCTCAGTGTTCCAAGTATCTGGGACTACAGGCGCCCGCCACAACGTCCGGCTATTTTTCTGTTTTGCATTTTGGCCAAGGCTGGGTTTGAACCTACCACCTTCGGCATATGGAGCCAGCGCCCTACTTGATGAGCCACAGGCGCCGCCCGCACCGCCCTATTTTTAATTTTTATTTTATTTTATTTTTTTGAGACAGAATCTCACTATGTCACCCTGGATAGAGTGCTGTGGCGTCACAGCTGACAGCAATCTCCAACTCTTGGGCTTAAGTGATTCTCTTGCCTTGACCTCCCAAGTAGCTGGGACTACAGGCGCCCGCCACAATGCTAGCTATTTTTTGTTGTTGTTGTTGTTGCAATTGTCATTGTCATTTAACTGGCCTGGGCTGGGTTTGAACCCGCCACTCTCGGTGTATGTGGCTGGCACCATAATCACTGTGTTACGGGCACCGAGCCACCTGCCTATTTTTGAGACAGGGGTCTCACTCTTGCTCAGGCTGGTCTCCAACCCATGAGCTCAGGCAATCCACCTTCCTTGGCCTCCCAGAGTGCTGGGATTACAGGTGTGACCCACTATGCCCAGCCCCCATCTACCCTTTTCTGATCAAACACCAGGCCAGGCACATGGCTGGCACAGCTATTATCACATTTAATCTCCTCACAAGCTAAGAGCTGGTGCGGTGACTGTCATTTGACAGATGAGGAATCCAAGGCTCACAGAAGGTCAATGTCAGTATTAAGTGGGAGAACCAGGTCATACTCAGGCCTCTCTGAACCCAGAGAAAGAGCTTTTAGCTATCACACAAAAACCAGCCTGAAGTCCCAGGACACAGCCTGGCACACTACAGAGACTTGACGCGTCTTCAGTTCATTTTCCCTGTCCAATCCTCTGTAATGACAGAGGAATAAAAATGATCCTTCCTTGTTAAGTGCTTTACATATCTTCCCCTCTGTCTCACCCCCAAAAGGATGGCATCAGCACCCCCTTTTTCCAAGTGAGGAAAGTGAGGAGACTGAGACCAGAAAGGTTGGCCAGCTCGCCCCAGGCCTCACCGTGAGGGAGGGTTGGAGCAAAGTGGACCCAGGGCTTCCCATCACTGTATCACACCGTCTCTCCATTATAGGGCCTTCTGCAAGGTTGGAACCTCTTTCTCTGAACTCCCCAAACGCTGCTGCCTTGTGTTTCCAGGGACCTAAAGCTCCTCTTCCGGGGAAAACCCCTTCATCTTTCCCCATTCCCCAGAGAAGAAACTTTCAGACAGGTCCCTGAAGAACTCTGATGGTGACCAGCGTCACACCAGGTGCTCCTGAGTGGCTACCTCAGAGCCTTTCCTGGAACAGATTATTGGAAGGGGCAGTGCTTTGGCTGTTCAAGGAGGGGCACCGGGCACAGAAAAACAATGACTCAGGAGCCAGGCAAAGGCATCAGGAACAAGTTGCTGACTTCCCACTTTTGCTGTGGGCTGCCCAAGGCCTGGTCCTGTTCAGCATGATAATTTGGGGAAGGTGGGGAGTGTGTGTAGGCGGGCAGCTCTCTGACGGTTGGAGCTGAAGGCTTGAAGTTAGTTTCCTAAACCCACATCAACTCAGGAAACATTTATGGGAAAGAATGCCACAGATGGTTTTGTGTGTGTGTGTGTGTGTGTGTGTTTAAGAGAAGCCAGCAGCAGAGAAACACAGCAGGGGTGAGGAGGAGAGACGGACAGACTGAGCAAAAGAGATAAAAGACAAAGAAAGAAAAGGAGAGAGAGAAACAGAAGTCATAAGATACAAAAAAAAAAAAAAACAGTAGATGAGGTCAAGAGAAAGGGCAGAGAGGAGGGCAGAGATTGCCAGGGAGGGGAGTGGAGGAGAGAGAGAAAGAGGTGAGGCAGGGAGAGAGAGAATGAGCTCATTTGACAAATGTTTGGTGAGCCCCTGCTATGGACCGGGTGTCATTCTTTGCATTCAGGACAAACCCGACCAAATATCTGTCCTTGTGGAGCTTTCGAGTGGGAGAACAGAGGACCCCAGAGAAGACAGGTAGAAACCCAGGGAGAAGCCCACAGAAAGAGACCAGGAGGGAACAACGTGAAGAGACCCAGGGCAGAGGGGAGCAAAGGGGTAGAGACAGATAGGAGTACAGAGAGAAAGCGAGTGGTGGACCGTAAGACAGAGACAGAGTGGGGTGACAAGAAGGTGGAGAGGCAGGGGCAGGGGCAGGAGCAGGACAGTGTCCCAGAGGTGGAGGGAGGCAGAACCCACTGGACTTTTTTTTTTGAGACAGAGTTTTCCTCTGTCACCCTAGGTAGAGTGCCATGACTTCAAAGCTCACAGCAACCTCTAACTCCTGGGCTCAAGGGATCCTCTTGCCTCAGCCTCCACAGTAGCTGGGACTACAGGCTCCTGCCACACGCCTGGCTAATTTTTCTATTTTTAATAGAGACAGGGTCTCACTCTTGATCAGGCTGATCTCGAACTCCAGAGCTCAAGTGATCCACCCACCTCAGCCTCCCGAAGAGCTAGGATTATAGGTGTGAGTCACTCCGTCTGGCAGAGCCCAGTGGACTTTGCCTGGAGAAGCTTTTTCCCTATAAGCCCGTTCTGTGTTATTGGACTAAAGCTCTTGGGTGCCCTGTGCCTTGTCACTCCCTCCTCCCACCGTCCCCAAGGCAGTCTGTGACTAGGAAGTGAGTTTTGGTTTTTTGTTTTTTTTTTTGAGACAGAGTCTCATTTCGTCAACCTTGGTAGAGTGCTGTGGCATCCAAGCTCACAGCAACCTCCAACTCCTGGGCTTAGGTGATTCTCTTGCCTCAGCCTCCCGAGTAGCTGGGACTACAGGAGGAAGTGAGTCTTGGGTTCCAGTGACATCAGCTTTGGAGAGAGGAGAATGGAGACTGTGGGTTATGCTAGGGCCAAGCTCCCAGCCCAGCCACTCCCACCCTGTACCCATTGTTCCAGGATCCCTGGCACCGAGCGGGCAGGATCCTGGGGTGCTCAACCAGCATCCGCTGACTGCGGGCACTACTGCTTCAGCATAGCAAGGGCCAGCTGAGGCTGCCTGGGACTCCCTGAACTGGGAGTCAGGACCCTATGGCAGGGAGGTGGGGGGTGCCCTCTAAACTCTTGCAGCCCCAACAACCGAGCAGTGTATGGATCACGTGAGAGCAAGTTTTGGAAGAGGCCTGTGTTTGAAAGCTGGGACTTTGACGTTTGCCGATGTCTGTTTCCGTGGAAACAGGAATCAGAATCAGAGAACGAGCCAGTGAGCTCCGCTCTGGGTGCCCCAGATTGCGTGAAGGCCGCCGACTGGCGCCCTCGGGGATCACCAGTGTGTCTCTGGAGCCCTCTTAACCCCCAGCATGGGCAGATGGGGGAAGGGAAGGCTACAGCCCCTGTGGAGGGCGGGTGGCTGGAAAGCAGTTGGGTCCAGGGCCCCACAGGGACACAACCGACCTTTATGAGCACCTGAGTTGAGTGCTCAGGGTGTCTGGTGCTGACCTCTCTCCCCACCCTGCCTGGTGTCGGCACATGGATGCAAAGGAACAAATGGCTCAGAAGAAGAACTTCACAATTTTCAAAACATTCATCCTTAGAATGAATAAATCTGCCAGGCTTTGCCACAAAACATGGATCCTTCACTTACTCGACACATATATAAACCAGTTACAAGTGAACAGGAAACAGTCTGGCTTCCCGTAGCACCCGCAGGTGTCCGTTCTGTGCCCTGAGCTCATGGGTGCTCCTGATTCACATGTGGAGGCTGCAGGAGTGCCCCGTGAACCCTCGCAGGCCCCACCATGTACCCCAACATGCTGGCTGTCACACGCCTCTGTGCCTTGTGCATGCTGGGTCCTTTGCCTGGGGTCCTTTTACACCTGCTGGTCGGCCTGGCAAGCTCCTACTCACCCGTCAAAGCCGCAGCTCCGAGCTTACCTGCTCTGCACAGCCCCATCCCCTGGACTGTGAGAAGACCTTCAGGCTACGGGCTGATCTCTCCATGGCCGTGTGTCCAGAGAGGGGTGACGGCGCTCTCCACCTGTGCTGAGCCTGCTTTCACTGCCTCCTTTCTTCTTTCCTTCTTTCTCCTTCCGCTTGCCTTCTTCTTTGACACAGGGTCTCCCTCTGTGGCCCAGGCTAGAGTGCAGCAGCAGCATCACAGCTCACTGCAGCTCAGCTCCTGGGCTCAAATGACCCTCCCGCCTCAGTCTCCTAAGCAACTGAGACCACACGTATGTGTCACCACACCTGTCTAATTTTCTTTTTTTTATTATTTTATTTTATTATTATTATTATTATTTTGAGACAGACCCTGGATAGAGTGCCATGGCATCACAGCTCATAGGAACCTCCAATTCCTGGGCTCAAGCAAGTCTCTTGCCTCCGCCTCCCAAGTAGCTGGGACTCCAGGCGCCCGCCACAGCACCCCGGCCATGTTTTTTGGTTGCAGCCATCATTGTTGTTTGGTGGGCCCGGGCTGGATTCGAACCCGCCAGCTCAGGTGTACGTGGCTGGCACCTTAGCCCGTTGAGCCACAGGCGCCGAGCCTAATTTTCTCTTATTTTTTTGTGGAGATGGGGTCTTGCTGTCTAAGGATGGTCTCAAACTCCTGGCCTCAAGCAATCCTCCCACCTCAGTTTCCCAAAGTGCATGAGCCTCCACACCCAGCCTCCTCCACCTTCTTAGGGACTTCAGGCTACCGTAGTCCTCGGCCTCCCCCATACCTTCAGCCTTGCCCTCTCTACTGGCTCCTTTTAGTCGCCACTTACACAGGTTCTAGTCTCTCCCATCTTCAACCAAAACACAGCACAGCTCCTACCCCAGGTGCTGGCCTGTTTCTTCCCCCACTTCACAGCTAAACTTGTGAAAAGAGTTGTCTGCATTTGCCGTCTTCCCTCCACTGTAATCCTTCTTGCCTTGATGTGCTACTAATACTAGACCAACTGTGCCCTTCAGAGAGCTCTCCTGAAAGCCCTGTTCCTGCTTCTGCTGCCGGACCACCCTGCATGCCCCTCCCCTGGACTGCCTCCCCACTCGCCCCTGTGGGCAGACTGCTCCTCCTCCGTCAGACCCGCTGGTGCTCCTGGGAGCCAGTCCCCAGCTTCTCCCTGAGAGAGCTCATCCACTACCATTACAGTATAAAGGTGGTCACCTCGTGTCCACTTCCCTAGGCCCCTGAACCAGCTCCAGCACTATGGAGCCTTACACTAGCCCAGAGGGGCCTCTGCATGCCATCATGTACCTTGTTATATTGTAGCATAAGTACTGTGGCCATCCGCTTCCCTCAGAGGCCGCACACTCCCAGGGAGCAGCGTCCCTGGCTCTCTTGTTCACACATCCATCCCCAGGTCCCAGCATAATCGCTGGCAAGCAACAGGCTGCAGAGAGGGACAGGAGCCAGGTCATGAAGGACCTTGAACTGTTTTGCTGAGAAACTTGGGCTTCATCTTGTATGAGATGGGGAGCCATTGAAGAGTTTTGAGCAGGAGCATGACACAGGCAGATCTGTGCCTGAAACACATCCCTCTGGCTGGTGAAGGGAGGGCAGATGAGAGGGCGAGTGTTCTGAAGGCAGGGGCCAGCTGGAGGCTGTGGGTAATTAGGGCTGGGCCACAGCAGTGAGAGTGGAGTTGGAGGGAACACACAGAACATGGCACATGGACCAGAGAAAGAGAAGCAGCAGAGACCAACTCCCACGTGTCTGTCTCAGGTTAGGAAGGTGGTGGTGCCGCATGCAGAGATAGAAATTGAATATTGGAATTCGATGGGAGAAATAATGGGGCCACTGCTGGGGTCATGGCTGGAGACACAACCTGATGGAAAAGCCCTCAACTGAACAGGTAGGTGTAGGTGCTGAGCTCCAGGCCAGTGGGAAGGGCTCAGGAGTCACTCCCGTCAAGGTTCAGGTGCAGCTGGTGCTGTGTGCTTCGGCAAACCTGCCCGAAGAGAGGGAGAAGGTCCGGGACAGAGTCTTCGAGAAGCCCATTGGTCATTTCTATCACTGTTAGCAAATATTCGCGCCCGTCTCTGCCTGACAGATGCTGGGCTTGGCCATGTGACTTAGGAGCAGAGCAGATGTGCGGCTTGCACAGGTTGGTGCTCCTCTGTCTCTGAAAAGAATGTGCCAGGCAGCTTCTGCCCTTCATCTGTGCCCCCGAATGGCAGCCGCACCTTGAAGCAAAGCTGCTCAGTTGACTGCAGGCCTGTGAATGAGAAGTCAATGGCTGTTATTAGAAGCCTCCGAGATTTGGGGGCTGTGTTACGTAATGTATCAGCAATAGCTCGACTAATAAAAGTTTAAGAGGAAGCTGGAGAAAAAGAACTCTTAAAGGGTAACAGGAAGAATCATCAGAGGGGAAAAGGGAAAACCAGGAGAGAATGGAGCCCCGAAAGTGGGCGGAGAGGGTTCTGAGACCTTGGTGCCTCTCTGGAGCTCAGAGGTGGCGTTCGGCACCACTCTGCACAATCTCTCTCACGTGTGGTGCTTGGCTCATGTTAGCTATTCCTCAGGGCTTGCATCTAAATTCTAGGTGTTGATAACTCCTTACAGTATATCTGCAGGCCAGACTTCCCCCTAGGGCTCTAGACTCCTCGTCTGCCTGTCACCTGATGTCTCCACCTGGACATCTGACAGGCTTTGCAGATTTAAACTGTCCAAGACGGATCTGGTCATGTTCCCCACCCATAGACGTGCTCCCTCTTGGGCTCCCTGTCTCCCCACATGGCACCACCACACCCAGGCCAGAAGCCTGGGAGTCATTGCGGACATCCCACACCTGATGAGTTACCAACCCCAGGAAAATTCCCATCCATCAGCTTCCTCCCAGGCCCCCAGCCTCAGAGCTGCTCCTCATACTGCTGCTTCATGGCTCCCTGCCTGCCCTCCAGGCTCACCGGCCCCAGAGCACTCTGTCTGGAACAGAAATAGGCCACTCCCTTGTTAAAGCCCCTGCAGGCAAGAGAAAGACCAAACTTCTTAGCCTGACACCCAAGTGATCAGTTGATCAAGTTAATTGATACAGTCCCTCTCTCTGAAGCACACTCCGAAGTCCCCAACCCCCAAGTCCTGCTGCAACTTCCGTTTAGATTTGGCCTCCTCCAGACAGCTTTCCTGACCTCTCCTGAACCCCTCACCCCCAACCCCGGGCTCTCCTGGGTGCCCCCACTTAGGTATCCTCTTTCAAGTCTGGTGACATCCCTTATTGGACATCTTTGTGCCCTGCCTAAGAGCTCTCTGTCCAGTCCCCTCCCCTATTTATTTATTTATGTTTTAAGACAGAGTCTCATTTTGTTGCCCTCGTTAGGGTGCTGTGGTGTCACAGCTCACAGCAACCTCAAATTCTTGGGCTTAAGCGATTCTCTTGCCTCAGCCTCCCAAGTAGCTGGGATTATAGGCACCTGCCACAACACCCAGCTATTTTTAGAGATGAGGTCTCACTCTGGCTCACACTGGTCTTGAAACCATGAGCTCAGGCAAGCCACCCACTTCAGCCTCCCTCCAAGGATCACAGGTGTGAGCCACTGCGCCCAGTGAGGACTTATTTTTTGAGATAGAGTCTCAAGCTTTTGCCCTGGGTAGAGTGCCATGGAGTCATAGCTCACAGCAACATCCAACTCTTGGACTTAAGCAATCCTCTTATTTCAGTTTTTCTATTTTTAATAGAGTCAGGGTCTCGCTTTTGCTCAGGCTGGTCTTGAACTTGTGAGCTCAAGCAATCCACTGGCCTTGGCCTCACAGAGTGCTAGTATTATAGGCGTGAGCCACCATACCTGGCCCTCCCCTCCCCTTTTTATTTTATTATTTTATTTTTTTGAGACAGAGTCTCATTATTATGTTACCCTCGGTAAAGTGCCATGGCATTACAGTTCACAGCAAACCTCAAGTTCTCGGGCACAAGTGATCCTCTTGCCTCAGCCTCCCAAGCAGCTGGGACTATAGGGCCCACCATAACATCCTCGCTAATATTTATTTATTTATTTTTAGACAGAGTCCCACTTTGTTGCCCCTTGCCACTCCCCTCCCCGTAGAGTGTTCTGGCATCATAGCTCACAGCAACCTCTAACTCTTGGGCTCAAGAGATTCTCTTGCCTCAGTCTCCCAAGTAGTTGGGACTACAGGTGCCGCCACAATGCCCAGCTATTTTTAGAGACAGGGTCTCCATCCTGCTCAGTGGCTCAGGCCACCTAAAGTACTGGGATTACAGGCGTGAGCCACCGTGCCTGGCCTCCCCCCCTTTGTAAATTGCAATAAAATATACATGAAATTCACCGCTTTACCCATTTTTGAGCAAGTGTATAGCTCAGCTGGTACATACACCTTTCTATGCAACTGTCATCACCATCCATCTCCAGCACTTTGTCATCTTCTCAAACTGAAGCCCTGGACCCGTTAAACACCAGTTCCCCATTCCCTTCTACCCAGCCCCTGGCAACCACCGTTCTACTTTCTGTCTCTTAGAATTTGGCTACGTTAAGTATCTCACACGAATGGAATCATGCAGTATTTGGCTTATTTCACTCAGTATAATGTTTTCCAGTTTCCTTCATATTGTAGCATGTCAGAATTTGTTTTTTTTCTGGCCCTGTGCATTGGTTCACACCCGTAATCCCAGCACTCTGGGAGGCTGAGGTGGGAGGATCCCCTAAGCTCAGGGATTTGAGACTAGCCTGAGCAAGAGTGAGACTCCCATCGCTACTAAAACTAGAAAAACTGAGGCTGTGATCTATGATGCCACGGCACTCTACCCAGGGCGACAGTTTGAGACACTGTCTCAGAAATAAATAAATAAATAAATAAATATGGCTCAGCGTCCGTAGTACAGTGGTTATGGTGCCAGCTATGTACACTGAGGATGGCAGGTTCGAACCCAGCCTGGGAAAGCTAAGCAACAATGACAACTGCAACAAAAAATAGGTGGGTGTTGTGGTGGGTGCCTATAGTCCCAGCTACTGGGAGGCTGAGGCAAGAGAATCGCTTAAGCCCCGGACTTTGAGGTTGCTATGAGCTGTGATGCCACAGCACTCTACTGAGGGTGACATGGTGAGACTCAGTCTCAAAAAATAAATAAATAAAATAAAATACAGTAAAATAAAATAAATAAAAATAGCCGGGTGGTGTGGTGGGTGCCTATAGTCCCATCTACTTGGGAGGCTGAGGCCAGAGGACTGCTTAAGTCCAAGAGTTTGGAGTTGCTGTGAGCTACA
>CAUYRH010029482.1:0-37835 GCA_963574655.1 Perodicticus potto
ACCCACAGATGGATTAATAAATTGTGGTATATGTACACCATGGAATATTATGCAGCCTTAAAAGAAGATGGAGACTTTGCCTCCTTTAAGTTTGCATGGATGAAGCTAGAACATATTCTCCTTAGTAAAGTATCTCAAGAATGGAAGAAAAACTATCCAATGTACTCAGCTCTACTATAATACCAATATATAAGCACCCACACTTCCATATGAAAGCTATAACCCAACGACAGCCCAAGATGAAGGAGAAAGAGGAGTTGGAGGGAAAGGGAGGGGGGAAGAAGTGTTGAGGAAGGGTAATTGGTGGGACCACACCTGTGGTGCATTTTACAAGGGTAAATGTCAAATATACTAAGTATAGAATATTAATGTCTTAACACAATAACTAAGAAAATATGGTGAAGGCTATGGTAACCAGTTTAATGAAAGTATTTCAAATTGTCTATAAAACCAGCATATTGTACCCCATAATTGCATTAATGTGCACAGCTATGATTTAATAAAAAAATTATAATAAAAAGAAAATTCTCTTAGGAATGCCCTTAGACAAAAATATGGTTTACTTTTATATTTTTAAACACTTATTTTTTTTCCTGATCTGCAAGTATAGCACAAAGATAAATATGGGGGGGGGTAAAAGCATGTGTATGTATGTACACATATGTAACACATGTAAGCTATGATGCATGTATACCATGTATGTCACATAGAATAAACTGAATTATGTCCCCCACCAAATTCATAGGTTAAAACCTACCCCCTCCATGTCTCCAACTGCACTGGAGATGGATCTTTAAGGCAATGATTAAGATTAAATGAGGTCACACCACAACTTGACAGTAATATGTTTTGAACTAAAGTAGGAACACACCACTAAAAGAACATACTGTATACATAGTATTTTACATACCTTTTATTTCCAATGCTTAGAAAAAGTTCTTGACTAAGAGAGAGATGACAGGAGCAATTCAGGGATTTCATCAGCCCTCTCAACAGAAGCCAGGAATTGAGATGCGAGTACACTAGCTAAGGGTTGGAACTCTACTAGGCAGACAAAGGAAACACAAGGAAGGCAGACTGTAGGACTTCTTGGATGCTGCATGACTGGACAAGTGTTCTTCAAGGAAAGAAGGACCTCAAAGGAGATTCAGAGATCCTTAGGTTTCCTCTCCTGCTACAGGCACAGGGAAGCAAGACTGTTTCCTTCTAGGTCCCAAAAGGTGTGGCTGCCTCTCCCGTTTGGGGGTGGCAGGATGATCCTGTCCAGAGCCTCAGGGCCAGGATCCACCTTTACAGAGAGCCACGCGGCAGGGCCTTTGCAGAGAGACTGTCTTTCCAGAGCCACTGGGTGACCCTGCCATCCCAGAAGGACAAGAGGGCAAAATGATAAAACAAAGAGGATTAGTTTTGAGTTTTAATATCTAATGAATTTGCCTTGCTAGATTCTGGACTTGCTTGGGACCTGTCATCCATCTATTCCTTTCTTCCAATTTTTCCCTTTCCTACCCTGCATTTTTAGGAAGCACAAACTTGTTTGGTTTCACAGTTTCTTGGCTGGAGAGGAAGTTTGTCTTAGGATGAATCATACCTCAAGTTTCACCATATATGATTTAGATGATATTTATGTGTTCTATTTTCTACAGCTTTATTGAAGTATAATTGACAAAAATTGCATGCATTTACAGTATTCAACATGATCTTTTAATATATGTATACATTGTGAAATAATTACCATAATCATGCCAATTAATATATCCATAATGTTTAACATGGTTAATTCTATTTGGTGGTAAAAACATTTAAGATCTATGCTCTTCGCAATTTTCAAGTATGTCACACATTATTATTAACTATGGTCATCAAGCTGTACAAGATCTTCAGAACTAGTCATCCTACCTAACTGAAACATCATACTCTCTTTAACCAACATCTCTTCATTTCCCATCCCTCCCCTCACTGCCCTGCCCCCAGTCCCTGGCAACTGCCATCTACTCTCTACTCCCAGGAGTTCAAAATTTTTAGATTCTACATATAAATGAGATCATGCACCATTTGTCTTTCTGTACCTAAAATTTTGTTTAGCACATCCTCTAGGTTCATCCATATTTTCACAAATGATAGGATTTCCCTCTTTTTTAAGGCCGAATAGTATTCCATTGTGTATCTACATATATGTATACAGAGAAAAACCACATTTTTTTCCTCATCCATTCATCTTTCAGTGAATAATTATGTCAATTCCATATCTTGGCTATTGAGATGATGCTGCAGTAAACATGAGAGTGCAGATATCTCTGTGATATTTCCATTCCTTTGATTATGTACCCAGAAGTGGACTGCTGGATGGTTATAGTAGTTCTACTTTTAATTTTCTAAAGAATCGTCATCCTTCACATTGTTTTCCGTAATAGCTGCATTAATTTACTTTCCCAGTGGTATGCAAGGGTTTTCTTTTCTCCACATCCACTCCAACACTTGTGATCTTTTCTCTTTTTGGTAATAGCTATTCTAACATGTATGAGGTGATATCTCATTGTGGTTTCTATTTTTATCCCTGATGATTAGTGATTTTGGATGTCTTTGCATATACCTGCTGGCCATCTCCATGTGTTCTTTTCAGAATCGTCCATGCAGGTCTTTTAACCATTTTGTGTTTTGATGTTGAGTTGTATCCTTGTAAATTTTGGAATAATAACTCCTCATTAGATGTATGATTTGCATACATTTGGTCCCATTCCATAGGTTGCTTCACTTTGGTGATTTCCTTTGCTATACAAAAGCTTTTTGGCTTTATGCAATTCCATTTATTTATTTTTACTATTGTTGCCTATGTTTTGGGACACATCTAGAAAATCACTGCTAAACCAATGTCAAGAAGCTTTTTCCATATGTTTTCTTCTAGTAATTTTACAGTTTCAGATTTTACATTTAAGTCTTTAATCTGTTTTGACATAATTTTTGTAATAGTGTGAGATAAGAATCCAATCTTACATGTGGATGTAGAATTTTTACAACACCATTTATTGAAAAGACCATCCTTTCCCTGTTGTGTGTATTTGGCTAGAGATCAATTGAGCATAGGTATGTAGATTTATTTCTGGGCTTTACCCTGTTCAACTGGTTGATGTGTCTATTTTTATGACAATACCATACTGTTTTGATTACTATGGGTTTGCAATATATTTTGAAATTAGGGAGTGTGACACATGGCAGCTTTGTTCTTTTTGCTTTAAGATCACTTTGGTTATTCAGGGTCTTTTATGGTTCTATAAGAGTTTGAGAATCATTTTTTCTATTTCTTTGAAAAATGACATAGAGATTTTGACAGGAATTGCATTGAATCTTTATATTGCTTTGGATAGTATGTTCATTTTTAACAATATTTGTTCTTCCAATCTGTGAACACAGGATATCTATCCATTTATTTGTGTCTTTTTAAATTTCTTTCATCAATATTTTATAGTTGTCAGTGTACATATTTTTCACTGTGTGAGTTAAATTTATTCCTAAGTATTTTATTTATTTGTTTATTGATGCTATAATAAATGAGATTATTATTTTGATTTCTTTTGGAGATTATTTGTAGTTAGTGCACAGAAAGACTATTAATTTTTGTATCCTGCAACTTTATTGAATTATTTTATTCACTTTTTTGCTAGAGTTGTTAGGGTGTTTTAGTAATATATATAAGGTCATGCCTTTTGCAAACAGAGACAATTTTACTACTGTCTTTTCAATTTGGATGCCTTTTATTTCTTTCTCTTGCCTAATTCTTCTGGCTAGGACTTCCATTAATATTTGAACAGTAGTGGTGATAGCTGGCATCCTTCTCGTGTTCCTATGATCTAGATAAGCCTTTGGACTTTAAACTTTAGAGAGTATACTGAAATGAGCTAAAGCTTATGGAGCTGTTGAAACGGAAAGTATATATTTTGCATTTGAGAGGGGATGAGTTTTGGGGTCCAGGAATGGAATGCTAGGGACTGCACCATGTCTCCACAAAATTCATGTGCTGAAACCCTAACCCACAATGTGACTGTATTGGAGATAGAGTCTTTAAGGTGGGTAAGGTTAAAAAAGGTCATTTAAATAGCGTGCTGGTCTGATAGGATTAGAGACTTATAAGGAGAGATACAAGAGAGTCTGCTTTCTCTCTGCCCACAAAGAAGAGGTCATATAAGCACACAGAAAAATTGTTGCCGCCTACAAGCCAGAAAGAGAGGCCTCACCAGAAACTAACTACACTGACAGTGTTACCTCAGACTTCCAGCCACCATAATTGTGAGATCATGAATGTCTGTCGAAGTCAACCCATCTATGGGACTTTGTTATGGCAGCCTCAGCACAGACTGTGCCACCACACATGTGCCACATACAATATACATATTAAGTATCTGTTAGGCCTGTATGTATCACATGACTCATGATACATATTCGCATGTTAAATGTTTTACATTATGTTATATATGTATATCAAATGCACCTCTACCTATTTATTTATCTATATATATAGTCACAGACATTGTGGGAAAGCAAGTGAGCACCGGTCTCCATGCCTAAGAGTTGGCTTAACTCCATTCTGTGACCTCCTATTCAATCCCTGACCCTAGTCAAATGCCAAAGCTAAGAATCCACGAGTTAACTCATGAAACATAAAAACACAACAATGAAAGAAAAAATAAAACTATCTTATTGACTTAAGTCAGCAGCACAATTTTATATAACACAGCTATGAATAACTTTGTAACCAAGGGCCTAATTGCATTATGAATATTTATACTTGTAACTAATGTGTATTTTTAGTTTTTTAAAAGGGACAATATTTTTTAATGTTTTATTAACTCACCTTGTCACAGATCCATTTCTTAGGATTTTGAGTTCGGAAATGTTGTTTTCCATAAGAATCAAGACCATACTTGCTTGATGAATTTATCGATGGGATATACTTTTCATTTTTATTGTAGGAAGAAAATGGCAAAAACCTGAAAGAATATTTAGGAGGTACTATTAATTCCATTTCTAGAGACATTTGATTAAAAGTGTAAGGATTTGGAGAAGTAATCTAGTATAGAGAAAATGATACATGATTTGGAATTGGAATACCTCTATTACATTTCCACCAGCTACTGACCATACAAGTTACTAACTTCTTTGAATTTTTATTCCTACTCTACAAATGGAGAGACTACAATTTTCTTTATAGAATTTTTGTGAGTCTCAATATTTTGTAAATATGGGCAAATTTAAATAATAAATTAAAGCATTAGTGATGCCAAATAATTGGGTAAGTAAAAATGCCCTTTATTTTAAAATAGTATCCCCAAATCAAAAGGAAAGCCAGTAAAATAAATTCTCATTGAAATAGATTATCTTCCAACCTTAATGGAGGCATCAATCAGAATGGAGGCATTGTTGGTAGAGGTTATGGATAATGGGGATTTTGAGTCAGCCACACCTGTTTTCATGTCTTTGCTTTGCCTTTGCTACCTGTGCTCTCTTATGCAAGGTACTTTAATGAGACTTTGCTTGTTACAAGGAATAAGCATTTAACATATATAAAGCATTTGACATGGGAGGCTGAAAAGAACAAGTGTCTAATAAATAATATTGGTGCAACACATAGATGTAAAAGTAGAAATAATTGTCATGACAGTCTTTCTCATCATCATTACTACTTTAAGTATTATTATGATCAACATTAATGACAAGACCACATTTTTTAAAAACCCATGTTAACTCTCACAGACCATCTAAGATTGGGAGATGCTTTTAGTGCAACCTGGTGAATTGGTCAAATCCTTCACCAAAGCCACTGAAATGAGAGTATAGGAACAAAAATGTTATAAAACCTACAAGAAGAAAAAGGACGGAAGACAATAAACAATAATTGAAAAATACTAATCAATTTTCGGCAAATGAAAGGCAAAGAGAAAATTTGCAACTGACATAGAAGAATTAAGATAAATGAAATCTAAGTCCCAGAAGAGTGAGGTTCCAAAGAGAAAGAAAGCAAATTGTCCTGCAGAATCCTGGAAAGTTCAGAAAGTACAGATGCACTAGCTACAGAAGGCGAGAGTGAGGAGTAAAACTGAAAACAGATTAAAAATGTGGAGAAGGAGTAATTATATCCCAGGTCCCTGCCCCAGTCCCCAAGAAAAGCCTATCCTCAGGAAAAATTTATACCAAAAATCTCTGACCTCAGGAAAGCAGGACAGAGATTGGCTGAAGAGAGGTATCAAATGGAATATATGGATTTTATTCCAAAGTCTAACCACTGAACTCTTCCCTGGCTCATCTCTTAAGCGAACTGGCAGTTGGATTGATACCGTTCAGAAGACTGATTGAATCTTCTGAAAAGATACTTGAGAGTTCCAGGAGCAACAAGTACAAATACCACCATTTGGGGATGTATTTGATTAAAAGGCCATGTCACAGTATAATAAAATCTATGCATCTAAAAGCCACTCTCACACCAAATACTGTTTCTAATCTAATTTTAAATTTTTCTGCTTTACATGAATTTAAGAAACGGATTACCAATTGGGAAAACAATCAACATGGAAGGAAAACACAACTCTAAAAAAAAACAAAACACAGAAGATAACCTGGAGGAAACAGACATCTTAATGCAGGAATCAGAAGTAAACTCAGAAATGTTTAATAAATATAATTAAGGGAGACGTGGTAGCAATGAAATAAGAACTATATACATTTTCTAAATAAAGGGAAAATTTAGAGAAAAGAGGAAGCCCTGGGAAACAAAAAACTATATAGTGAGATAAAATATTCTGCCAAGAAAAATATTCTGAAATTCAGAATTAAAAATAAATAAAGTTGAAGCTCAACATGTTTATTGAGCCGTTACCATATGTCAAAAATTTCACACATACTATCTTAGTTAAGATATGGAAGGTTTTCTTTTAAATCTAAATTGAACTGAAAATTTACTTTTTCCACTTAATAAACTTAGAAGCAATTAGTGTTATTTCATTAATTTTCATACCTCTTTCCAACTTTTTTTTTTTTTTTTTTTTTTTTTTGCAGTTTTTGGCCGGGGCTAGGTTTGAACCCACCACCTCCCGTATATGGGGCCAGTGCCCTACTCCTTTGAGCCACAGGCGCCGCCCCCTCTGTGCAACTTTTAATATTTATGAATAAATCCATTCTTACTATTTTTCCTATAAAAATATTTCCTAACACTATTTAAAATAAGAACAAACAAACAGTATACAGAGCTTTGAATTATACAAAGTTACAGAAGCATGTATTACTGAATATGCTCTGGGGAAAGAGCACTCATATAAGACAGATTATGGTCCTTCCAGTGCTAATTTGCACAAGGGATGGACATCACATGCAAAAAAATTAATGTGGCCCCAAGGTCCCTGAGTATACAAAGGAGGTTCTGTGAGCCGGCTGCTACGCTTACAGTTTTTATCACTTCTGAATTGCATTTTAATAGTACATTTTTCTTTTGCATCTGAACAAAATTTGCTTTCTCAAGGGAATGGATGGTTAAGAAGACAAGGCTAAAATACTAGGTATTTCCCTGCTTATAAATTAATTCTACTTGTGTTTAGTCATAATGTTTCATTAAAGTGACACGTATGCTTATTTTTAAGTGTACAATATGTATGTGCATGTGTACATATTAAAACATATTTAGATGTTTTATAAATAATCTTTGAATATATCTTAAAATAGAAAAAAGTTATTTAATTCTCAAATGGGATTTGCTCAATAAAAGATGTAAAGTATAAATAACTATATGAACCCTAAAAATAACTAGTTTATAATTATTTTAGATAATTATCAATTACTTTAAAAATACCTTTTTACCACTTTTAAATATATATTCAATTGTACTTCATTTCATTCATTTTTCTTCTTTTTGAGATAGAGTCTCAAATGAAATACTTTTGTATATTAGGCATTTTGAAAAATATAAGTGTACAATGATGGAAGATGCAGTATACCTGAAAGGCATCACCTTGTCGGAGGGGGTTAGGAATGAGACAACAGAATGTGATAAGTTTTGTGCTGGATGTGTGCACAAGAGCCAATTAATGCACAGAGAAGTTTCATGTTTGCATGTGTGTATGTGTGTGTAAGGAGGGTTGCGGTGTGTGGGTGTGGGGGATTACTGGCAGGGAGGTGGATGGTGAAACATGGAAAAGTTATCTTCCCAGACCACGCAGTGAGTGCTGACAGACAGGCAGAGTTCAAGTTAAAACGCTGGTGAACGTTACTTTAGACAGAAGAAACAATACAGAGACATGGAGGTGAGTTAGAGCATAAAAAAGTACACTGAAGAAACTGAATAGAGTTCAACACAGCTAGACAGTTGAGTTATTTTCCAAACAAAATAGCTCACGAACAGCTCTATAGTAATGATTATCTTGCCGATGGAGATTATGTACAGTAATACATTAGTCAATTTGCAAAACTTTTTTCTTCATTTATACATATGTATGAATTATGACTGCTCAATAGGATATTTATCCAAGCCACAGAGGATTCTGCCTTATTTAAAAATGAACATAGTGAGAGATATTTATAGACATCAAGATCTGAGGCTAAGAATGGGCCTCAGACATCAGACTTGTCCAAGATCAGCCCCTCTGTTAAACAGCTCCCAGGGCAACAGGCATTAAGCACAAAACAGAATAAAGGGATACTTTATTACAAGTTGGAAATTTGACCCTAGAATGCAAGAAGTTCTACACAAAAGTATATAAGTAAGTCTTTTTGCTTAGGTTAAAAACAGGAGTAATAGCAAACTAGAGCAAATTCCTCTCGTATAATAAGTGACTATCAATACATTCATTTTTTCATGTGGGAAGAGAGAAACAAAATACTTTTTCTTCATCTCAGAGTAGGTATAAAATTCCATTATGAAGTTTTAAAATTTCCTATCCTTTATAGGCAAGGAAATATAATGTGATGGTAGCATAGCAAATAAGTTCTTACGAATTTTATTTTTTTATTTTTTTTTTTACGAATTTTATTGTCTTAATATTTGAGTAATTGAACTTCATATGTTTAAGAAGTAGTGTACTTCTAATTACCTTAAGGGTCACCATAAGATTTCTTTTTTTTTAGCATACACTACTGAGGTAATAAATGTTCAAGAATCTCTCAGAAAATCAATAGTTCTATCTTTTCCACCATAACAAAGATGTCAACATTGGAAGGACAGGCATTCCTAACCAGGAGTGAGTGCTCAGAGTTATCCCAGAATCTTAGCTTAAAAGAGCTATCTAAAATAACTGCAAAATAAGAAGTAGAAAGTAAATGCTTTGTAATATTCAAAACAGAGCACTTATTTAATTTGAGGTAAAGGAAAAAGAATAGAAAAAATATCCACTATAGGCTAATCAAGGCGAAAGAACTTGTAGTCATGTCTACCAAACTCAATTTGACAAAGAAAACACCTTGATTTAAAAGTTTGAAAAGTGGGTGGCACCTGTGGCTCATTGATAAGGCGCCGGCCCCATACACGGAAGGTGGCAGGTTCAAACCCAGCCTTGGCGGAACTGCAAAACAGAAAAATAGCCAGGAGTTGTGGCAGGCACCTGTAGTTCCAGGTACTCGGGAGGCTGAGGCAAGAGAATCACTTAAGCCCAGGAGTTGGAGGTTGCTGTGAGCTGTGTGACACCATGGCACTCTACCGAGGGTGATAAAGTGAGACTCTATCTCTACAAAAAATAAAATAAAATAAAATTAAAAAGTTTGAAAAGAGTTGATGTAAGAATTGAAAAGAGAATAAATGGACAAAACATGCTGATTTACTAACCTAGTGGGAATTTTCCAACAGGGAATTTTCATTTTATAAAAGTTTGCCAGTTTTAGCTTATTTCATTCTCAGACCTTCCTAAGAATAATTTGGCAATGTTTCTTGCCAACTATTTTTCTCCCTAAATATAAGTTCTTTATGTCGTTTGCACAAGTCCTTAAAATATGTGGGCTTACCTTTTTTAGTCATTTTGGAAACCTTGTTAGTTTAAAACATTTGAATTGTATTAAATGGCCTTTAAAAAGAGCCTATGTGATTGGTATTTAGCAGGGACTTTTGAATTTCATAACTTGAGCAGATAAGCAACTGCCAAAAATTATTCTTAGACTATAATATTTTAATCATTATTATAATGTAGAAATAAATTTAATTTCTGAGGGCAGAGTTATACACTTATGTATGACCTCATGATCAAATATTTCAGTTCTCATTCATTAATCCTGACATTTTTTTTATTGAATCAAAGCTGTGTACAAAAGAAAATGTAATGAGAAATATACAAATTACTTATGTCAATTTCATTTGAAATGGTGTGAGACATGTTTTTTTCATTTATAGTACATATAATATTAGTGGATAATTTTAGCCCTTCTAAAAAATCAAACCAAGTCAACTTCCCAATTCACAAAAATGTGCCATAAACTAATGAATATTTCTCATTATATTCTATGACACAGAATAGTCTAGTTTTAGAAAAAAGTCAGCAAATAAATTTATTTTTTCATTACTTTCAATATGAGAAATAAAAAGTGTCTTTACTATATGTATTAACTACCCAGATTTCTAGGTAAACTTAATACATAGGTCAGTAATGCCAACAGAAAGATTTTAAAACATGTTCCACTCATCTAAGATGTTTTATAGTAGTGGAATTTTTGCTGTGGAGATGTTAATAAAATGAGCAACAACCTGGAATTAGACAGACTTCATTTATAGATAAAGATACCTTTCATTGAGATTTTAATGCAACCATAGCTGGAAGTGATTAATACCTGAAGTATTTTATATTTAGAATTCAATTCACAGTAGAAATTTAAAACACACAAACCATTTATGCAGCAGTATTTAAAGCACAGGTCTCTCCCCCAGGGTGGAGATAGAAATGTAATCTTTAAATGTAAAGAATGCAATGGTAAGACTACCATTACTGGTAGTAACTAAACTGTTATTAACTGTTTATTTAACTTCAAGCTTACTGTTTATTTAACTAAACAGTAAGCTTGAATCTAAAGTTAAATGGAAAGACATCTTTCACCCTTCTCTTTATATTTTTTTTAGCTTAACAGGAATGGATTTCCTTAGTTTTATCATTAAGATGAATAATCTCAAGGCATCTTGGCTCACTAATTTCATTACATCTATGCAACAACTTTCTGATAAATAAGTAAGATGGTGCCCCAAAACTGTATCTACATTTTGAGAAAGGAAAAAACTATATTAAAATTGTAATGCTTGGGGCGGCACCTGTGGCTCAAAGGAGTAGGGCACCAGCCCCATATGCCAGAGGTGGCGGGTTCAAACCCAGCCCCGGCCAAAAAATTGTAATGCTCAATGTATACTGATAATATCTGTTATCTTGTGTATGTTGTATGTTATATCTCTTGTAATTGCAGAAGTCAAACAAACATGACTTGAGTATTACAATTTTAATATAGCTTTTTCATCTCTTAAAATGTGTATAGATATTTGGCATCTTCTATATTTTGCGGAGGTCATTGAAAACCTTTTTAAAACTCTCTACTACAAGATATTAAATTCAAAGTTCTCAGCTAAATAGCATTCACATAGACTGTTCTTCCAGACATCAAATGTTTTGAACTACTACAGGGCTAACAAACTAACAAAACAGCTCTCTTATTTTAAGGACTTGTATAAATGATATAAAGAAAATATATTTAAGGAGAAAAATAGGTAGCAAGAAATAATTGTCAAACTATTTTAAGGACTTGTATAAAAGATATAAAGAAAGTATATTTAAGGAGAAAAACAGGTAGCAAGAAAAAATTGTCAAACTATTCTTAAGAATGTCTGAGAATGAAATAAGCTAAAACTCACGAAGGAAACCAAACATTCTTTTTGAGTTAGAGCCAGAGCAGCATACTCCAAACTATGGTCTGAGCATGAAGGCGATTCCATGGCCAATTAGACTGTTAGCTCCATAATGTCAGGAGACTTTTGTCTATCTTATTCATAGCATATCCCCAATGCATAAGGTAGTGCCCAGTACATAGTAGACATACAAAAATACTTGCTGAAAGAATGAGTGAATGAATACATATGAAAAATTCCATATACCATATTTCCCGATATTCACACTAAATAAAAGGATGTTTAAGACTGAGAAGACCTGTAAGTGCCATCATTAGCATCATTACAGTTAAGTTATTGGCTTAACTGTATTTAGATGTACTTTTTCCCAAATTTATTCAACAAACAACTCATTAACATCTTCCAGAATCATCTTTCAAGAGACATAGTTTAGAAAACAGTGTTCAGTAAGAAAAAGAGAAACAGAAACATACTTATTACTAAGAATGCTAGTATTATTTTAATAAACATTAAAGAGAAACCACAATTTAAGTCATTTTCTTTTCTGACTTTTTTTTCACTGAGAATGATTTTTGTAACAAGATTTATTAGAACAAAACAAATATTCAAGCTCAAGAGTCAAAAATCTAATATGTAAAAATATATACATTGGGCATGTGCCATTTGTCAAATAACTTCAGTATTTGCTAAGTGAAGTGCGAAAGTAAGGGGCTCTATTCTTGAGGAGCTTATTATCTAGAGTGAGAGGAATAGATCTCCTTGAATTTATTATTATTAACTTTCTGAAGGCTTAGTATAGGCATGCTTAGCCTGATGCTATCATAATGGAGGCCTAAAGATCAGCCTGCTGCCTTCCCCTAGAAAAACCTCACCATGACCTCTAATAACATTTACAGCCAAGGCACAGAGAAAATTACAGACATCATTGGCACTGTATATAGACAAGGGAATCATACAGAGACTATGCTATGGCCAGCATTCAAAATTAAACTTAAGGTACTCCTCACATCACCATAGACATATCTTCAGGAAACAATCTTCTACAAAATTCAATTCAAACACTAGAAGCCACTATTACACTAGATGTGAGATATCAATATAATGAAGCTACAAACATGAAAAAGGAAATATGACACCTTCAAAGGACCACAGTAATTCTCCAACAATAGATTCCAATGAAAAAGGAATTAAAGAAATGTTGGATAAAGAATTCAAAGTAATTATACTCAGGAAGCTCTATGAGAAACAACAGAAACAAATGAACAATATAAAGAAATAAGAAAAGCATTTAAGAAAATGAATGAGAAATATACCAAAAAGACAGCTATCATGAAAAAGAATCAAACAGAAATTTTGGAATCAAGAGCTTCAAGAATAGACTAGATCAAGTACAAGACAGAATTTTAGAATTCTAAGGCAAGTCTTTTGAAATAAACCACTCAGACAAAGAAATTTAAAAAAAGAATAAGTAAGAATAAACAAAGCCCATGTGACATATACCATTGGACCATAAAGCAACAAAATATTGAATTTTGGGTGTTTCATAAAATGAACAGTAGCCCAACGCATATAAATCTTTTAACAAAATAATAAATGAAAACTTCTCAAGTCTAGGAAGAGATAGAGATTTAGACATCCAGATACAGGAAGCTCAGAGATCCCCATATAGATACACCACCCCCCTAATTTTTTACATAGCACATTATATTGTCCAACTGTTACATGTCAAAACAAAGACAGAATCCTAAATACATTAACAGAAATGTATCCAGTCACATATAAGGAGAAATCCAATCCATACTAATGGAAGATTTCTCAGTATAAAACTTACAGTCAAAAAGACTGCATGATACATCGAAAGTGCTATGAAAAAAATACTATACCCAGCAAAGTTATCCTTCAAAAATGAAGGAGAAATGAAGTCTTTCCCAGACGATCAAAAACTTAAGGAATTAATCACCAGTATACAGCTCTATAAAAAATTATCTAAGGACTCCTAAACCTGGAAATAAAAGGACATCATTTACCATCATAAATACAAATGACAGTAAAAAACTTACTGATAAAGCAAACATTAATGAGGATGTGAAAGTACTCAAAATGTACCACTACAAAATTCCACAATGACAAGTAAGAAAAAAAAGCTCAAAGGAGATATATGTGTATACACACACATATATATACACATATAGATATATATAAAATCAATGAACAATATGATAGGAACAAAACCTCACATTATCAGTAATAACCTAGCATGTAAATGGATAAAAATATCTACTTAAAAGCTGTAGACTGGCTGAAGGGATTAAAAAAAAAATAATCCAACTATATGCTGCCTATAAAAAAGTCACTTAAGTATAAAGAAAGATAGAGACTGAAATCAAAAGAATGGAAAAACTGCAGAATATTCACATGAGACATTTTCCAGATTGTCCATATGTTAGGTAATAAGAGAAATCTCAATAAATGTTAAGAAACTGAAATCATATTGAGATCTTCTCTGATCACAATAAAATAAAACCAAAAAACAATACCAAGAGGAACTTTGGAATCTATACAAATACTATACATGGAAATTAAACAATATACTCCTAAATAACCAGTGGATCAGTGAAGAAACTAAGATGGAATTTTAAAAATTTATTGAGGGTGGTGCCACTCCTGTGGCTCAAGGAGTAAGGTGCCAGCCCCATATACTGGAGGTGGTGGGTTCAAACCCAACCCCAGCCAAAAACTGCAAAAAAAAAAAGAAAAAAAATTATTGAAACAAATTAAACTTAAAGTATGTAATATAACAAAATCTGTGGGATACAATACAAGTAGTGCTAAGAAGGAAGTGACAGCAATAACTGCCTATATCAAAAAGTTGGAAAATTTCAAGTAATAATCTAATAATATACCTCCCAAAACTAGAAAACTAAAAATAACAACCTAAAATTAACAGAAGGAAAAAAATAATAAAGTTTAGACCAAAACCAAATGAAATAGAGACTAATCAAACAATATAAAAGCTCAACAAAAACAAAAAGCTGGTTCTTCAGAAAGATTAACAAAACTGGTAAACTGCTAGTTGGATTAACCAAGAAAGAAAAAACGAAGACCCACATTAAAAAAATCAGAAATGAAAAATGAAAACAGAGACATTACAGCTGATACCATAGAAATACAAAAAACATCAGAGACTTATGAACAAATACACATTATCAAGTTCTAGGGGATAAAAATCTAGAGGAAGTGGACAAATTCTTACAAACATACAACCTCCCAAGATTAAACCAGGAAGAAATAGAAAACCTGAACAAACCGAGTAATTAGTAGTGAGATTAAACTAGTAAATAAAAAATCTCCCAACAAAGAAAAACCCAGGGCTGGATAGATTCACTGATGAATTCTACCAAATTTATAAAGAAGAACTAATACAAATCCTCTTCAAACTATTCCAAAAGGCTAAAGAGGAAGGAAGATCTGAGTCATTCTGTAAGACCAGCATTATCCTCACTACTAAACAAGACGAGGCAAGACAATGACAACAAATAAAACTTAAAGGCAATGCCTTCATAGACACAAAAGTCCTCCACGAAATACTAGCAAAATTGAATCCAACAGCACATCAGAAAAATAACATAGCAAAATCAAGTGGGATTAATGCAAGGAATGCAAGGATATTTGTACATATGCAAATAGTAAATGAAATATATCAACAGAATGAAGGACAAAAATCAAATGATCATCTCAAAAAATCATTTGACAAAGTTCAATGTCCATCCATGATAAAAAAACTTTCAATAAACTAGACACAGAGGGAACATACCTTCAAATAATAAAGGCCATGTGAAACAAACACACATGGTAACATCAAACTGAATGGGGAAAAGTTGAATGGCTTTCCTCTAAGAACTGGAACAAAAACAGGATGCCCACTTTCACCATTTCTCTTCAATAAAGTACTGGAAGTGCTGGCCACAGAAATCAGACAATAGATCAAAATCATCTAAATCAGAAAAGGGGGAGGCAAATTGTTCCTCTTTTCGGATGATGTGATCTTACATTTAGAAAAACAAAAAGTCTCCATTAATAAAACCTCTTAGAACTGATAAATTCAGTAAAGTTGCAGGATTCAAAATTAGTGTATAATCAGTAGTGGTTTTGTGCATCTCAACAATACAACTGAGAACAAAATCAAGAAGGCATTCCAATTTACAGTAGCTTAGAAAATAAATAAAATACCTGGGAATAAATTTAACCAGGGAGATAAAAAATCTCTACAAGAGCAACTACAAAACACTTATTAGAGAAAGTGAAAAAGGCACAAACAAATGGGAGGACATCTCAGGCTCATGGATTAGAATAATTAATATCATTAAATAAATGCCCATGCTGCCCAAAGCAATCTACAGATTCTATGCAATCTCCACCAAAATCCTGAGGTTATTTTCCATAGAAATAGAAAAAAAATGTTAAAGTTCATATGGAACCAAAAAAAAGCCTGCATAGCCAAAGCCATCTTAAGCAAATAATGAAAAGCTAGAGGCATCACACTACCTGACTTCAAAATGTATTACAAGGCTATAGTAACTAAAACAGCAGGTTTTGGTATAAATATAAACTCGCAGTCCAGTGGAAAGAATAGAAAACCCAGAAGCAGCCTACTGATTTTCAACTAAACCAACAAGAACATACACTGGGGAAAGGACACCTTCTCCAATAAATGGTTCTGGAAAAAATGGATCACCATGGGCTGAGGAAGGAAGCTCACAAAAATCAACCCGAGATGGATTAAAGGCTTAAACTTAAGACCCCAAACTATAAAACTACTAGCAGAAAACATAGAAAAATCTCTTTGGGATGTTCATCTAGGCAGAAACTTCATGGCTAAGACCTTAAAAGCATGGGCAGCAAAAGCAAAAATCAACAAATGAGACCATGTTAAACTAAAAAGCTCTGAATAGCAAGAGAAATAACCAATGGAGTGAAAAGACGACCTCTTGAACAGGAGAAATTACCTGCAAACCATTCTTCCAGCAGATGACTAATATCCAGAATATACAAAGAACTCAATGAACCCCATATTCAAAAACAAATAATCCCATTAAAAAGCAAGCAGAGGTTCGGCGCCTGTGGCTCAACGGGCTAAGGTGCCAGCCACGTACACCTGAGCTGGCGGGTTCGAATCCAGCCCAGACCTGCCAAACGACAATGTCGGCTGCAACCAAAAAATGGCCAGGCGTTGTGGTGGGCGCCTGTAGTCCCAGCTACTTGGGAGGCGGAGGCAAGAGACTTGCTCGAGCCCAGGAAGTGGAGGTTGCTTTGAGCTGTGATGCCACAGCACTCTATCCAGGGTGATAGCTTGAGGCTCTGTCTCAAAAAAAAAAAAAAAAAAAAAAAGCAGGCAGAGCCATCACCTATGATCCTACTACTGCAGCCCAGCTTTGGGCAAGAGAGAGAGACCTTCTTCTCTTAAAAAAAAAAATGGGCGGATATGAACAGACATTTTTCAAAAGAAGACACAAAAATAGTCAAGAAGTATATAAAAAAAGATCAACATCACTGATCATCAGAGAAATGCAAATAAAAGGCAAAACTGAAATCTCATTTTACCCCAGTTAGAATGGCTATTACATATTAAAAATACAAAAAGACCTGCTGACAAGGACACAGATAAAAGGGAACTCTCATACACTGTTGATAGTAATTTACATTAGTACGGTCACTATGAAAATCAGCAAAAAGATTTCACAAAAATTAAAAATAGAAAGACCATATAATCTAGCAATCCTACTACTTTGTACTTATTCCAGAGGAAGATAAATCAATATATTAAAGGAATACCTGTGCTCACATGTTTATTGCAGCACTGTTCACAGTACTAAAGATATGGAATCCACCTAAGTGTCTGTCAGTGGATAAATGGATAAAATGAGATATGTGTGTGTATACACACACATATATATATGTACAATGGAATACTATTTGGTCATAAAAAGGAATGAAATCCTGCCATTTACAGCAACCTGGGTGGGACTGGAGGTTGCTATGCTAAGTAAAATAAGGCAGGTACAGAAGACAAATAGCACATGTTATTACTCAGGTGAGAGCTAGAAGTGTTGAGGAAGAAGTGGAATCCACTAGGTGTGGATTTACCCACCCCCATCCCCCCTCCCAACTTGATTTTCATTGAGATTTACTTCCATCTGCACTTTAGTGTGGGTTAATCAATTCCAACCTGGTATTGAATACATGTATTTGATTCTCCATTCCTGTGATTTTCAATTAAAAGGATACCCTCCAGTTCTATACAGGTTATCACAAAAGACTCTAGATCGCCACTTTTCTATATGGCTGAATATGGATTTTATTAATCCGTTCATGTATTGATGGGCACTTGGGTTGTTTCTGAGTCTTTGTGATTGTGAATTGTGCTGCTATAAACATTTGAGAGCAGGTGTCCTTTTCATAAAATGACCTTTTCCTTTGAGTATGTATCCAGCAGTGGAACTGCTAGATCAAATGGTAGATCTATTTTAAGTTAATTGAGGTATCACTATACAATTTTTCATGGAGTTTGTACTAGTTTGGAGTCCCACCAACAGTGTTTAAGAGTTCTCTTCTTTCCGCATCCACACCAGCATCTTTCGTTTTGGGACTTTTTAACATGAGCCATTCTCCTTGGAGTTAGGTGATATCTCATTGCTCATCGTGGTTTTAATTTGCATTTCCCTAATGATTACATTTTTTCATAAGTTTGGTGGCCATTAGTATACCTTCATTTGAAAAGTTTCTGTTCACGTCTTTTGCCCGTTTTTTAGTGTAAATGTTTGGTTGTTTCTTGCTGATTAGCTTGAGTTGTTTGCAGATTCTGTAGTCCTTTATCAGACATACAGCAGGCAAACATTTTCTTCCATTCTGTGACTTGTCCATTTGTTCTTTTGATTGTGTCCTTGGTTGTGTAGAAGCTTTTTAATTTGATCACATCCCATTTATTTATTTTTGTTGCCATGATTGCTTTTGGGGTCTTCTTCATGAATTCTTTGCCTACTCCCATACCTATAATACTTTTTCTAACATTTTCTTCTAGGATTCTTATAGTTTCCTGCATTGAGTTTAAGTCTTTTATCCACAGTGAGTTGGTTTTTGTGAGTGGTGAGAGATGCAGATCCTGTTTCAGACTTTTACCTATAAGCCCTGCCCCAAGCTCTGCCCCAGTCCCAGCTTAGAGGAAATCAGGCCAGGGCCCAGGGGACCCAAGCTGCTGCCCTGTGAAGCCCTGAGCAGCAGTTTGGGCAGGCTGGGAGCTGGGAATGCCCCTCTTCCAACCACGGAAGAAAGCAAAAACAGTGGCTCATTTGAATTGACTTTGGCAGGGCTGGTGCTTGAACCCCCACCTGCCTCCTGCCTAGCTGACTCTGATCCCACCTTCTTGGGTGTGGTGGTACCAGGAGTGGGAACTCAGAGAAGTCCAGAGAGTTTTTCTTTGGTTTATTGTCTCTCTATATAATTCCTCAATATATCCCCTTTTAAAATACATCCTTAATTTCTTGAGCAAAATGGATCTTGGTTCTTTGCAACCAAGAAAGTTCTGAGACAGTGATTCTAAATGCATCTATGGTCCTGACCGCAACATGCACCATATCAGGCTGGCCCCTAAATATCTGGTTTAAGGTTTACAAGATTTTACCTATAAAGTGGTTTCCAAACTTTCTCTTTTCCCTCCATTATAACAGTCTCGTTTCTATGGCAAGTCTTCTTTATCTCTGAACTGGACTATGGTAACAGTCCTCTAACTGTCTCTGTCCCCAGTGACTCCCATTTCTAAACTATATATATAGCTAACAGTGTACTATCTACAAGATATCTGACCCTTTCACAGCAGTTCTTAAAATAGTGTGATTTTTTTTGACTGTCTCTATAGCATCCAGTCCCAAAACTTAGCCATGGTACACATGGTCTTTTATACTCTGGCTCCAAACTGTACTTTCCATCTCACTTCTGCCACTTTGCATGGGGTACCAAAGCTATGAGCTAAGCTTCACAAGATTCTTCAAATAGCAAACCAATGCCCCACCACCACCACCGCCAAGCTGTGCACTTTTAACACGAGATGTCTGTTAGGCATGCCACCTCCTTCATGCCTGCCTGGCAAACATCTACTAAGCCTTCCTGTCTCTTCAGATCCCCACCCCTCACATTTGGTTTTTCTGTTTTCATTGATGTTGTTTTTTAGACAGATTCCACTTTGTCACCCTCGGTAGAGTGCCATAGTGTCACAGCTCACGGCAACCTCAAACTCTTAGGTTCATCTGATCTTCTTGTCTCAGTCTCCCGAGTAGCTGGGACTACAGGCGCCCACCACACGCCTGTAGCTTTAGAGACGGGGTCTCGCTCTGGCTCAGGCTGTTCTCCACTCCGGAGCTCAGGCAGTCCACCCATTTCGGCCTCCCAGAGTGCTGGGATTCCAGGAGAGAGCCACTGTGTCCGGCCTCCACCCCTTCACATTTTGGAACCATAAATTGAAACTGAAACACATTGAAAACTACATGAGAATGTATGAGGCCTATGAACAAAATTTAAATAGGGAAAATTGGGGATTTATAAGTGCTTTACCAATATAAGGAGGTATGTGAATATGACACATAGATTTATCACAAAAGAAATCCCATAGGCTTCATAATTCGACTAGGAGTTATTGGACAAACCTTTATTTTATGTATGTTAGGCATTAATTTAGGAAGAATGCTTAGAATATTACAAAATCCAAGTAAAAAGACTAAATGTGTTTTATGTTTTGCCTAATAGCATATACTAAAAGTATACTTGTAATATTCTCAGGCATATCACTAAAAATACTCCAAATTATCAAATTACATAGTCGTTATATACCTTAAATTTCTTTAGACTTAGATGTCTGTCAAAATAGAATTGTAGTATTCAGGAGTCATTTATTAAAACGAACAACTTTTTTTTCAGAGAAACAGTGGACAAAAAGAGAGCACAGTTCTCACTGTACAGCAAAAGTAAGCAAGAGCCATTTTGTAGACAAATTCTAGAACTTCTTAATTATACACAGGCTTATTATCTATATCCCCAGTGTTATAAAGTACCAGAACTTCATTAGAAAAATTAAGCTGGAAAAATGAAGGCAGTACTTTGTAAATTTCCACTGGAAATTAGCTGGGAGAGGCAGAGGAATACTGGATCAAAAGAGGGTAATCATGCTTAACTGTGCCCTAGAGCACCCGCTTGTATAATACGATTTGCACAGTAACTACCTCCCCTATTACTGCTTGTTTGGAGTATTCTGTGTTAATGGGGTTAGCTAATTTAGTATTTTAACTTAAAAAGGCTCTGCTGATTAATAAATGTTGCACACTGTGCTAGTAATTAAAATAAAGGGAAGTTGTACAAATAAAAGTTGAATTGTTAAGAAAACATTATCTGAAAATATATGATAATCTCTATTTATCATAATACAATAGCATTCAGAAAATATGCAAATTATAAAGGTCTAAAGTGTTTGAAAAAAATTGCACATGTTAAAAAAGTTTTGAGACCTTCCACTATACTTTAGAGGGAAAGATAACATGATCACATCCATATCTACATTTTTTAATGTCCTGGGGTTTCTGTTGGTTTTTTTTTTTTTTTTTTTTTGAGACACACTTTCCCCCTGCTACCCATTCTGGAATGCAGCCGTGTGACAACAGATCACTGCAACCTTGAACCTTGAGTTTCTAGACTCAAGCAATCCTCCTGCCTCAGCCTTCTGAGTAGAGGTACACTTTGTCACACCTGGCTAATTTTATTTTTTGTAGAAACAAGGTCTTACTATATTGCCCAGGCTGGTCTCAAACTTCTAGCCTCCACTGATTTCCCTGCCTTGGCCTCCCAAAGTGTTGATTACAAGCATGAGCCACTGTGCTCAGCCAAAATGTCCTTCTGTAAAACTTAATTCTATCTGGTTTCTTAACCTTTCCCAACATGTTCTTACAGTAATATCTATGTAATGATGCTAATGATTAATTAGAAACAATATGTAAAAGGTTTAAAAGTGAGTAATTCAATATTTACCAAGGCTTCTAAGCTAGGTTGCAAATTTGATGAAAATGAAGGCTGATAAGAATCTTAGCTATTGTTTTTCATTAGTTTCAGCAAATGAAGGAACTCAAGAAATCAACTTATTAGTTTTGCTTTGCAGCTGTTTATGAAGTATCTCCTATTTCATTTACTCTGAGTAATGACCTGAAAATTAATACCTTTTATTCTTCCAAAATGTAGAGACACCTTGTATTGAGGTTCTTAAATGAAAGTCTATATAAGGTTAAAATATAATATAGCTACAAAATGTTTTAATCATGAAATTCCCTTTATAGGGAACTTTAAGTCACTGTCGTAATTTTTTAATCCTCAATGTTCATCCTGAACATGCAGAAGAATATCGAATCCTTAGAGATTTCAAGGACTTATATAACAATTAATAAAGTCTGACCTAGAAAAGTAGCTTCTTGATTTGAAAACCTTTAGGAAGAACACTTGTCTGGTTTTCTTTGACTGTTATAACAAATTAGCACTAATTTGGTGGCTTAAATGATACAAATTCATTGACTTGCAATTCTGAAAGTCAGAAGTCCAAAATGAGTCTCACTGGATTAAATTGAAGGTGCTGATAAATCTACCTTCTTTCTAGAAGCTCTAGAGGAGAATCTAGGTCCTCGGCTTTTCCAGCTTCAAGAGGCTGCCTGCCATTCCTTGGTGTGGCCCTCATCCCCCACCTTCAAAGACAGTGAACTTGAGCAGACCCTTCTCACATTGTTCTGTTCTGACTTCCTTCTATGTAGTCAAATCTCTTTCTGCCTTCCTCTTTCACTCTTAAGGACCCTTGTGATTTCTCTACCCCCTCTGCCAGATAGTCCAGGATAATACTCCCATCTAAATATCCTTAATTTAGGCGGCGCCTGCTGCTCAATGGGTAGGGCACCGGCCACATACAGCAGGGCTGGCAGGTTCGAACCCAGCCCAGGCCTGCTAAACAATGATAACTGCAACAACAACAACAACAACAAAAATAGCTGGGTGTTATGGCGGTCACCTGTAGTCCCAGCTACTTGGGAGCTGAGGCAAGAGAATCACTTAAGCCCAAGAGTTTGAGGTTGCTGTGAGCTGTGACACCATGACACTCTACCCAGGGCAACAGCTTGTGACTCTGTCTCAAGAAAATAAAAACAAAAATAAAAATCCTTAAGTTAATCACATCTACAAAATCCTTTTCCTTTTTGAAGTAACATATGCCTAGGTTTCTGAGATTAGGACATCTGGACTAATGGGGGCGGGGGGAATGGGGGATAATTCTGCCTACCAGAAAACTAACACTCACATCTATTGTAATATCCTAAATTCATTTTATTTTGGATACAAATATAGTCTGTATAATCATAGTCTATTAAGCCAGAAAGCATCCACATTTAGGATCTTCGCTCCTCTCATAACAATTTAGTGAAGCCCATATTACAGCTTATACCATGTGATTTATGACTGCATACTCCATTCCATCTCTGCTGTCTTGATGGGTAAATTAAACATTAGCTTCGATAGCCCTGGTACCATTGTGGACTCCTATTTCTTCTGCCTCTGGAATAATGACTTCTTCCCCATTTCACCTAAGCAATTTGCATGGTCCTACTTCACATCTGAAAATATTCTTCAAACATTGTTCTCTGAAATTTCAAACCCTAAAATCTCTTTCATCGCTCTCTCCCATAAAGAATATCTGACAATACATGTAACAGTCTGCCACATTTAAATACATAAATAATAAATACACATATAATTGCATGTGAAAATAAACATTCCTGGATGGATACATAAGAAATGGTCAACACTAGTTACCTCTAGAAAACATAATGTGATCACCAAATAATGTTTAATGCTTTTATAATAAATTTGTGCTGTGGTTTCAATTTTTATAAAAGTAAAAAAACCCCTCCTGTTTAGCTTTGTGAATGGATTTAAGGGATTGAGGAAATCACAAGAAGTAGGAAATTTCTTAGAGAAACAGAGAGAGGATGGGACATAAAGAAGAATGAAAACAGTATCTCTAGAGTGCAGTTTCTTACAGAAAATGGCAAAGGTTCACTAGTGAAATAAGCTTGGATCAAATCTGTAAGGACTTGTGCCTTGCAAAAAAGGAATTAACGGTTATCCTAGGGTTGACAAAAAGCCACTGAAAAGCACTGTGGCCTGATGGAATCTGTTTAGTGTTGGTGTGGGAAAATGCACGGGGTGGGAGTGAGACTACATCAGATGGAAGGCATACTGTGGCAATTAAAGTCAAGAAGTTACAAATGCCTAATTAAGACAGTAATAGTAGAAAGGAGAAGAAAGGCTGAATTTGAAAGATACCTAAAAGACAAAAAAGAAAAAAAAAAAGAATAGGATTAGCTGGTGCTGTCATTTGCACTCAAGAAGAAGCAGGTCAGTGTGCTATATGCCAAGTTTAGTACATCTGGTGCAGATGCCAAGATTAGCACATCTGGTGGAGTTGCAAAGAAAGATGGCAGTTGAATACTTAAATCTAAAATGTAGCAACAAGCTCTTAGAGATTTAGAATCGAAAACATTGGTACAAAAGTGGTAAAGTCTCTCAAATAGAAGCAATCTCTCAGATTATATATAGAAAGACAAAACTAAAGAAAGAGTGAAAGAAATGTGTTTCACCAGCACCCAGCATATTTCTTTTCAAATACATCTGTCTTACAATCAACAAATTAATATTCTTTTTATAATGTCAACTTTCTTAAAAGCCATAAATTTCTATTACCTATAGGTTAACCCTCACTCCCAATTTTTGATCTTGAAATCTTTTTTCAAGGAAGCTCTTCTTTCTACTGCCCTCTAACATAAAAATTAGTCCCTGTCAAGTTGGTCTTATCATTGTCTTGTCAACTGTTCCTACTCTCAGTTTTTGGTGATACCATTTATCTGCTTTTACTTACTTTGTCTTCTTTTCTCCATCGAAACCATAACATTCACACGATGCAACTCAGTTCCTTCTCTGTCGAGAATGCTAATTATTATCTCGAACACATAGTTGACTGTTTTTTTTTTTTTAATCAAACACATGGTAATTTAAGTTTGGAGTATTTAAGTACCCAGTGAGTGATCATTTGTTATGGCAGCCTTAGCAAACTAACCCACCCAGAGAACCTGTCTGCTAGATGCTCAGTGAGAAAACTATTATGACATTAGGACCTGACGGCCTGTAAGGAACTCTGTTCTCCTGGAGCTCCTTAACTCACAGTTCTCCAGACCAAGGGTTGAAATTCAGGCCATCCTTGGAATCTGTGATTTCCTCCCTCTTCTCTGGGGTCTTACACATAAAATGTTTGTACCAAATACAAAGCATGATGATAATTATCTTTTATTAAGACTCTACTCTGTTCTTGGTAATTTATACTCATTGTCTCACTCAATCCTCATAACAAGCTGTTAAAGTAACCTTTCTGTCTTTTTCTTACAGACAGGGAAATAGAATCTCAGAGAGGCTAACATCATACTGCTGTTGTGTGACAGAGCTAACATTTAGGTTCACATAGTTCCGGTTCCAAAGCCCATCGTTTTTTTACTGTAACACGCTGTAATTGTCACAATGATATGAAAACAAAATAGCTAAATGTATCAGACCCTCACATATATTGCCACCCTTTAAGCCTTTAAAATTAGAAATGGGGCGGCGCCTGTGGCTCTGCGAGTGGGGCGCCGGCCCCATGTACCAAGGGCTGCGGGTTCGGGCCCGGCCCCGGCTGAACTGCATCAAAAATTAGCCGGGCGCTGTGGCGGGCACCTGTGGTCTCAGCTGCTTGGGAGGCTGAGGCAGGAGCCTGGGCCCAGGAGTTGGAGGTTGCTGTGAGCTGTGACCCCACAGCACTCTACCAAGAGCGATAGAGTGAGACTCTGTCTCTACAAAAAAATAAATAAGTAAAATAAAATTAGAAATGAACGGTCCTATGTTCCCAGGTTTAGATAATGGGTTCCTGATCAAGGCCCTTGGATGGCAAACATATTTCCTCTAATTTCTTATAGGTTAAATTGGTAAAGTGGTAAAAGGACCCTTTGCATTAAATGAATCTCTATTATAAGAGTATGCTTTCTCCTCAATTTCTATAACATTATTTCCAAAGGTATAAAACCTACATTTATAATATTTCTTTTGCTACACAAAATACAATTATTTATTATCTAGTATACAAAACCCAAATAGAAGATGAAGCTACAAGGTAGCAGTATTTCATTTCTGCTAATAGTGCAATTATCTTTAGGCTAGTTGCTAAGACCAATTGCTTAGCCTAGACGCTAAAAATATAACAGTTTCAAATCTATAATATCATTAGCATTTCCAATATGATTTGTTTCTGATTGATTAATAATCTCAGAAGTACTTTTCAATCTATGAAAGCTTCAGGGTAAAGGATCATCAGTAACATAGTAGAGAGAGGTTAAAGAAATTTACAAGTATTCCACGGAAAATACAAGTTGAGCACATTTCCTTGGGGGATAACATTAATACCTGATGTTTCTATCAAGTAAAACACTAACACAGGATACTTCAGCATTTTTGATATGCGATGATTTCTATAGAAATGTCAATGAGAGGATCAATAATCATCTCAATTATTTGAGTGATTAAAGCTTGCTATTTTACCTATGCACTGTTGAAAAATAGAAAAAAATATTTTGAGTAATATAACTCTTTAGATAGTCATCACTAAATTGTATATTTTACTTAACTAAGTTTGAGAAGCATTAATCTTCCATACTCTCTGTGGTAAAACAAATCTACCTGCCCAAAACTAATGGGAAAAAATATTCCTATTTTCTTATTCATCATGTGTTGGGTTAACTGAATCAATTATTGAAAGAATCTGCTAAATATTCTACAGCTAATTATTTCACTTCAATTAATGCTATAAAATGAAAAGCTTAGTAAAAATGATTTGAAATGCTTGGCAATTTCATCTTCGATATGAGTTTGTGTGAAAATTTTTATTTTTCAAGAGTTTCTTTAAGGTGTATGATTAAAATAAAACACATTACATAGACTTATCTTTTCTGACTGATAAAATGATCCAAAATCCACTATGATAGATAATTGGTAATTCTAGCTTCTTTGCATAACAAAATATACTTTTTAATGTATTTTTAAATTATTACAATTATTATATAACATATTATGTTCATATATAAATAATGAATAATTACAACTTTACATATTATGGTATACTACTGTACAATACTTTACAATGATACTTATGCTAAAGTTATATTATTATAATAATTTACATTATAATATAAGGTCTTATTTAGTATATAAATAATAGTAAAAATTATTATAAGAAAAATTGCAAAGATAACAAAAAGCATTATAGAAAAATAATAATAGAGCCATTCTAAATTTAAATTGTTCATTTATAAATTACGTATGACTCTACTGATGACAAAGTGCTCTGAAAGAGAAATGCCTGAAAGAGAAAGATGTATGAACTGAGATTCAAATCAATGATATCAATGAAATAATTTACAATTGCACGTGCTATTAGATCATCCTTCATCTTTTTCAGTCATCTTCCTTAGTGATAAAGAAACTACCCTCTTTTATTATACCTCATTTATTAAAAATTAAAATCTTATTGAAGAAGACCCTATTGGCAATTACAGCAACAACAAAAATAAATGAATGGGACATGATCAAGCTAAAAAGCTTCTGCATAGCTAAGGGAACAATAATTAAAACAAACAGACAATGTTCAGAATGGGAAAAGATCTTGGCCTGTTATGAATCTGACAAAGGGCTGATAACCAGAATCTACAAAAAACTCAAACTAATCAACAAAAAAGAGCAAAAAATCCCATTTATCATTAGGCAAGAGACATGAACAGACCTTTCTCCAAAGAAGACAGATGAATGGCCAGCAAACGCATGAAAAAATGTTCATTGTTTCTAATCATCAGAGAAATGCAAATTAAAATCACCTTGAGATAGCACCTAACTCCAGTGAGAATAGCCCACATCACAAGGTCCCAAAGCTGAAGATGTTGGTGTGGTGCACATCACACAAGCATCTGAAGAGAAGGAAACACTCTTACACTGTTGGTAGAATTACAGACTAATACAACCTCTATGAAAAGAAGTATGGAGAATCCTCGAAGACCTAAATGTAGACCTTCCATTTGATCCCACAGGCCCATTACTAGGCATCTACCCAGAAGAAAAAATATATCATCTTACTGTAAGGACATTTGCACTAGGATGTTAATCACAGCTCAATTCACAATCACCAAGATGTGGAATCAATCCAAGTGCCCATCAACTCATGAATGGATTAATTAACTGTGATATACGTGTACCATGGAGTACTATTCAGTCATAAACAAAGATGGAGACTTTACATCTTTTGTTTTAACCTGGATGGAGTTGAAGAACTTTCTCCTTAGTAAAGCATCACAAGAATGGAAAAGCAAGAATTCAATGTACTCAATACTAATATGAAACTGGTAGATGAACTACATGTCCACATGAGAGAAAAATACAATTAAATTCAAGTGGAGAGGAGAAAAGGAGTGGGGATTAGCAAGCTCTCAACTAATGGGCACAATGTAAGAGTACATGGCATACCTGTTTGGTGAAGGGCTCAACTACAACTTGGACTTACCTAGTAAATGCAAATTAAACTAATCATTTGTATGCTCATATTACTCTGAAATAAAAAATAAAATAAAAATCTAAAAATTATAATTTTATCAGTATATCGGAGTGAAATTGATTACATGTTAAAAAAATATTTTGTTTTATTGGATCTTATTTTAGGAGCATCATAAATATGTATGCTTCCACTACCTAATTACAAAAATTATCTTCATAGATGCATAGTGGTCATTTATCTTCCTTGAAATGCCATTTATTCTTCATTTTTTTCCCTCTGAGTTTGTATTTATATTTTTTCATTATAAATATTAACATCATTAAGGACCTCATTTAAAAGATGTGCAGGATGAAAAAGATCACTTTCAAACAGGTTAAGGGTGGCTTTGTCATTTCACAAATAAAAATTTCGATACAATATTAGGAAATAGAAAATATCAGAAAATACAACACTGAACATGGTACAGATACATTTTTTTAAAGCTAAGAACTCACACGTTGTCGTTCACTCTTTGCACCCATTCCCCTCTTTTGAGCTCCCCTCTGGCCAATGTTATTTCATTGATTGGTTCTGCCACCCGTAACGTTGGTTCCAAAGGCTTGTAGCGTTGTTCTAACACATCAGCGATATTTCTGAAGGGTCCCTGACAAGAAAGGATGAAGTACATATTTTATTATGGAGGATTTTTCTGATATATTAATGATGACCAAGGCTAACGAACTTCTACAGAGTACTGCAAGTTTACTAAATTATTTTTAAAATGCAAGTTATTCTTGAGTTAGAAAGTATATTACATAACAAGAATAATGGTTATATTCAAGATATTTCTTCTCAAGTAAAAGAGACTACATTTTAAAAAATTTTAAATCAAACAAAAGTTTCCCTACTTACATCAAAAAATCTTCATGCTATTACTGGTAAACTCCTTGTCTATGTTTATGTTATAGATACATGTCATATACTTATTAATATGTGTTTCTGTGTATAAACTTGCATATATTCACATAAGTTTATGTCGCATGTATTTATATATTATATGTAACATTCTATAAATGTAGCATGTGGTATAGATTGTTTTGTTTTCTAATTTGAAAAGGAAATTTCTTCTAATAAACTTTAAAAACAACTCTCTCCTTTCTGAATAAGTAAAAATATTAGAAAAACATTCTGAGCATAGTTTTTTAAGCACCCTCCTATAAATAGAAATAGGAGAGCAAGTTTTTTAAATTCAAATTTTTAGGCAAATGCCAAATTTTATATTTAATAAATGGCCCCCAATTTTAAAAGCAATTTTTATTTATTGAAACTGTTCTTTATTTAAAATTTTAAACTCTTTGTTGCATCATTACTCTGATATCAATAGCAATCTTATAATGACACAAATACTTGGTAAAGGAATGTCTATAGCTGCACTGTGGAAAGTAACTTAAAACACATCCTACTTTTAAGCTAGTAGTCATCTATACTAGTTACTAAAATCCACTGGTTATCTATTATCATATCAAGAGCCAGACAAATCAGAGACAGCTCAACATTTTGCTGCCATTAATTGCATACTGTTTTTCCCTCTCACTGTTGTACAAGAGAGGAGTAATATAAAATAGACAAATATTTCTAATAATATTCTTTATTCTTAAAAATCTTTTCTTTAAATCGGTTATCACTAACAAGACACAGCTGGAGTTACTGCAAGCACTGAGTGAAGACTGTAGGGCTAATAAAAAGAAATGATTCACGCCTCATTTATGTTCACTTATGTTTTACATTAATAGAAACCAATAATAGGAACCAGTTACCATAAAAGTCATGGACCGTAAATAACACAAATGGCAAATAAGTATCATCCAGTACTTTTCGCAGCTGGACAGAAGGATTGCTATATTTAAAAGTAGTTAATGGATTTTTATTGGACTTTACTTTTTAAAGAAACAGAAACATGATTATAAGTCTCCTATTAAGGAATCAAATGGGGCTTTCTTTTTAGATTCTTATTCTTTTACTTTGACAAATTTTATGTTTAAAAATTAATATTTGTTTGCATAAGTAGTGGCAAATTACTTCTCTATGCCTGTTGTTGTCATATATGTAAAATAGAATAACCATATCACAAACTGCTCTTAAGATGCAAAGGTAATGTAACGTGGTTAGCATTGTACTTAGAACATAGTAAATACTCAAAATCAGTACCTATTGCATTGTTGTTATTATTAGTTTCAAGAGGAGTTTTAAAAATTTTGAACAATGGTCCCATCAAAAAAGTAAGCAGTGGCCCAAGACTATTACTCTGAATAGGGCAGAGTTCCCATGGAGTAATGTCTTCTTAGTGGCCCACTTCGCCTTCTAACCTTTGCTGATGAACCAACCTAACACATATCTACTGTGGGCTTATCCCAACACTTGCTTTGGAACTTACCAATTCCAATAAGACCAGAAAATGAAGAAGAATCACCCTGCTTGAGTTTAAATCAGGATGTCCAACCTGCAGCTGTGGGCCTTATGCTGATTTTTTTGAGGGCTATTTTGCTTATCTGTGGGGTTGGTATTGCAAAAAGTAGGCACAGAACTTTTTTCTTGCTCCTCAGCTATCATTAATGTTTGTGTATTTAATGTGTAACCCAAGGCAACTCATTCTTCCAATATGCAACAGAGAAAAAAAGAAAATAAAACATTGGACATGCCCAGTTTAGAGTGAAAATAAATCAGTCTTACTTTTGGGTTCACTATCACCTTCATGATTGCCAGCCCTCCTTCAATCATGTTCCTCTCCCTATATCTTCCAGTGTTTGCTCCATATTTATATTTATATCTTCATCAATTATTATTTTGCTTTTGAGCTCAATAGTTCAGCTCCTTGGTTAGTTATCATGACATGAGTTGTCAAGCTTATCTTCTAATAAAACTTCTGTTGATTTGTATTTCTATTGCTAAGTCTGTCTTTTAGATGTTATCAGTCACCCATCCCAGTCATACCTAGAGTGACTCAGATTTTGGAAATAGCTTCCAAGTTTAGATCTGCTCATTGTACTCATTTCCAAATGTTAAATCCTAGAATGCTTAAACCATCCAGGACTCAGTATTACCCTATAGATCTTCTTGGATTCTTAGCTATGGTTTTCCAATGTTTGGCTTACCTCATCTCCAACCAAATCCTGGTTACAAGAGTCAAATATATTCATGTTCCGCCACATTTTAAAGTTCATATTATATATAGTCATCTTGTATTTTTAAGCTTTAATAACAAAGTTATTTTTTAAAGCCATAAAACTATTCCATATATTTAAATAATTCACCTGGCAAGTACAGATACTATGGTCAGAGTATAAACATTATCATGTGGGGATAACTGTAAATGTCATCAATGATGTATAACTATTTTATTATTTGGTAACACACAGAAAAATGTTCCTCAGTCAAAAAAAAACATAAAACAATCTTATTCTATGGAAAATAAAAGGGAAAGAAGAAGGAAAAGAGAAAAGAATAAAGAAAGAAAAGAATATTGGAAGAAAAGGAAAGAAGAAGACAATTAAGAGAGAGAAGAAAGTAAAAGAAAAATGACGGAAGAGGGAAGAATGGGATAAAAAGAAAGGTAAGAGAAAGACAAACAGGACAGTGGGGAACACATGGCCAGGAAAGAGGAGGAGGAACATGAAGTGGGGAAGGAGGAGATAAGGAAAGAAGGGAAGAAGAGATAAAATAAAAGGGAAAAGGAATAATAAAAGAGAAAAAAGAGAATAAAAAAAGAAGAGGATCAGAAAAGAAAAAGATAATATATTAGCAGGGATTATTATTTTGTGTTATGCTAGATAAACATAGTTCAGGAGTATGTGTGTGTCTACATCTGTATATGCAATGGAAATATTTTCTATTTTGTATTTCCTTTATAGAATAATTATCAAATTGCCAACTCTGATGATATAAAATCATTACTTGCATAAATAGGAAAGCAGTAACATACATAATTCAAAATAGTATAAATTCATAATAAGAATTCATTTTATATTTATACTTAAAGCAATTTAATACTTTTGCTAGAATACTGATATAACTATTATTTAAAAAAATAAGGAGGGGCAGCGCCTGTGGCTCAAAGGAGTAAGGTGTACTGGTCCCATATACCAGAGGTGGTGGGTTCAAACCCAGCCCAGGCCAAAAAATAAAAAATAAAAATAAGGAAACCATACTCTGAAAATATGTCCCAAAAGAACTGACAATTTTCCCACTGTATCTCTTTTGTCCTCTTCTTCCATTCCACTCTGCTTGTTATTCCATTTCAGGAAAGGGAAGAATTATAAGCTTTTATGTTTTATTTGGATAAATAGAGTAGTATAAAGGTAATTAAGAATACTGATAGAGTTCCATAGGAAATGAATCAGGGATGAAGAAAAAGAGAAAGTTGGCTAGGGGAAAAATTGACTTTACAGATCTTAAATTATATTTTATAGCTCTTTTGATAATAGTATAAATCATGACTTAATAGTTTTAATTATCAGTATTAGTAGTTTTGAGAGAGAAAAAAAAGAATAAAGAAAATACATATAATGGCCGGACCCAGTGGCTCATGCCTGTGATCCTAGCTTTCTGGAAAGCCAAGGTGGGAAGCCCGCTTGAGCTCAGAAGTTCGAGGGGCACTTACCAGGGGCAACAGAGTATGACTCTGTTAGAAAGGAAGAAAGGAAGAAAGGAAGGAAGTAGGGAAGGAAGGAAAGAGGGAAGGAAGAGGGAGGGAGGAAGGAAATACAAATAAAGGGAATTACGGATGTGATTATAGAGAATGGAAATACAGTGCTTTGGTAGCACATAATATTAAAATTGGAATAATACAGAGAAGATTAGCATGGCCCATGCACAAGAATGACACACAAATTCATGAAGCATTCCATATTTTTAAAAGCTGGGTTTGCAATCTTGTATGCAGATACAATGGGATTCAAACCAACAAAAATAATGAAAGACAAAGATGGACACTTCATACTGGTCAAGGGAAACACACAATATGAAGAGATTTCAATAGTTAACATCTATGCACCCTATCTGAATGCTCTTTGGTATATAAAACAAACCCTAAATGATCTGAACAATATGATATCTTCCCACACTATAATAGTTGGAGATTTTAACACCCCATTGGCAGTACTGGACAGATCCTCCAAGCAGAAACTAAACAAAGAAATAATGGTCTTAAATAAGACCCTAGAACAAATTGACTTAACTGACATTTATAGAACACTTTATCCTAACAAAACTGAATACATATTCTTCTCATCAGCCCACAGATCATCTTCCAAAATTGATCATATCTTAGGTCACAAGGCTAACGTCAACAAATTCAAAAGAATAGACATTATCCCCTGTATCTTCTCAGACCATCATGGAATAAAAGTTGAACTCAACAGCAACAGAAATCTTCTTACTCAAATAAAATCAGGGAAATTAAGTAACCTTATACTGAATGATAGCTGGGTCATTCTGGATTGAGATCCAGAAGATCATTGGATTTCTAGAACAAAATTATAATGAAGACAAAAACTATCAAAACCTGTGGGATACTGCAAAGGCAGTCCTTAGAGGCATCAGATGCCTTCATCAAGAAAACAGAAACAGAGCAAGTCAGCAACCTAATGGGCCATCTCAAGCAACTGGAAAAGGAAGAACAATCTAATCCAAAATCCAGCAGAAGAAAAGAAATAACCAAAACTAGACCAGAACTAAATGAAATTGAAAACAAAAGAATTATTCAGAAGATCATTGAAACAAAAAGTTGGTTCTTTGAGAAGATTAATAAAATTGATAAACCATTGGCTAGACTAACCAGAAACAGAAAAATAAGATCTCTAATAACTGTAATCAGAAATGAGAAAGGCAAAATAACAATAGATGGCACAGAAATACAAAAGATTATCAACAATTACTACAAAAAAATCTATTCCCAGAAATATGAAAATGTAGAGGAGATGGACTGATATTTGGAAGCACAATACCTTCCAAAACTCAGCCAGAAAGACTTAGAAATCTTGAATAGATCAATATCAAGTACTGAAATAGCATGAATTATACAAAATCTCCCAAAAAAGAAAAGCCCTGGACCTGATGGTTTCACACCAGAATTCTATTAAACCTTCAAAGAGAAACTAGTTCCTATAATGCATAAACTTTTCCAAAATATAGAGAAAGAAGGAATCCTCCCAAGCACATTCTGTGAAGCAAATATCACCATGATCCCCAAATCAAGAAAGGACCAAAGAAAAAAGAAAACTATAGACAAATATTATTAATGAATACTGATGCAAAAATATTCAACAAGATTTTAGCAAAATGAATACAACAACACCTTTAAAAAGTTATACATCATGATCAAGTAGGTTTTATCTCAGAGACATAAGGTTGTTTCAGCATACGCAAATCTATAAAGATAATACACCACATAAATAGAATCAAAAACAAAGACCATATGATTCTTTCAATTGATGCAGAAAATATCCAGCATCCTTTCATGATAAAAACACTCAAGAAAATAGACTTAGAAGGAACATTCATAAGCTAAGAGGGTATCTACAGCAAACCCACAGCCAATATCATATTGAATAGAGTAAAACTGAAAGCATTCTCACTCATATCTGGAACCAGACAAGGATGCCTGCTGTCTCCACTGCTATTTAACATAGTGTTGGAAGTCCTAGCCATCACAATCACCCAAGAGGAGGAGATCAAAAAAATCCAAATGGGGACAGAGGAAGTCAAACTCTCCTTCTTTGCAGATAACATGATCTTATACCTGGAAAACTCCAGAGCTTCAACTACAAAACTCTTAGAAGTGACTAAGGAATATAGAATCTTGGGTAACAAAATCAATACCCACAAATCAGTAGCCTTCATATATGCCAACAATTGTCAAGCTGAGATTAAAATCAAAGACTCTATTCCTTTTATAATAGCTCCAAAGAAGATGAAATACCTGGGAATATATCTAACAAAAGATGTGAAAGATCTCTATAAAGGGAATTATGAAACTTTGAGAAAGGAAATAGCAGAAGATGTCAACAAATGAAAGAACATATGCTAATGGCTGGGAAGAATCAATATCATTAAAATGTACATACTACCCAAAGCAATCTATAGATTTAATGCAATCCCCATCAAAGCACCAATGTCATACTTTAAAGATCTTGAAAATATAGTACTTCAATTCATATGGAACCAGGAAAAACCCAAATAGCAAATACAATTCTTAGAAATAAAAACAATTCTGGAGGCATCACGTTTTCAGACTTCAGGTTATATTACAAGGCTATAGTAGTCAAAACAGCATAGTACTGGCACAAAAATAGAGACACAGATCTATGGAATAGGATAGAGAATCTACAGATGAACCCAGCCACATATCATCATTTAATCTTTGATAAGCCTAATAAAAAATATGCAAGGGGAAAAGAATCCTTATTTAACAAATGGTGCTGGGAGAACTAGTTATTCACATGCAGAAGACTGAAACTGGACCTGCATCTCTCACCACTGACAAAAATCGATTCTTATTGGATAAAAGATTTAAATTTTAGACATGAAACAATAAAAATTCTAGAAGACAGTGTGGGGAAAACACTTGAAGATACTGGCCTGGGGAAAAACTTCATTAGAAAGACTACCCTATCAATTGCAGCAACACTACAAAGTGTAATTCAAATACATGTGAACTTGGAGGAGTCAAACAGCATTAGAAAAGATGGAGACCTGTACACGCACCTTAGCCCATTGAGCCACAGACACTGAGCCTGCATGTGCATTTTATTATTATTTTTTTTTTAATGAGTCATAGCTGTGTACAATAATTCAGTCATGGGGTAAAAACGAATTGCTATTTAAGCTCAGGCTTTTCACCATCCCAAGCACAGATACTACAGATAAGGAAAGATAATGTAGTTTATTTGCCATCCAAACTTGCTCCCTGGACTCAGGAACTGAATAAATTTGGAGGGTAAGGAGTAGGTGTCCCTACTTCATAAAGTCCTCCGAGGGTTAAATGCTTTCATATATGTCTGAAATACAGAGCACAGTGCTCAGCATGTATTAAAATGTTTCTAAATATTAATTATTACTCAAGGCATCGTTTTCTAAATTCAAATCATAAAATCTTTTAGTAAAGATTTTAGTAGTAACCAAAATGTGAAAGTAACTAAAATGTGTTATAATTGAGCTGTGCCCTCCTAAGAGAAGGTGCAGAGACTTGAGTTTTTTTTTTTTAAAGGAGAAAAGGACAGATTGGGGAACACTGCACAAGGAAACCCACAGAGGAAAACCTTCAAAAACTTTATAAATCAGGGAGATGGTTTGGATTTTTTTTTTTTTTTTTTTTGGTACAGAGTTTTGACATCACTCTTGCTTGTGCTCTGCCTGCAGGAGGGGAGAATGAGTCAGAGGTGATGGTTTGAAAGGCTACAGCCGAGATGCAGAACAGAACCAGATAGGAAAAGTTGCAACTTCGAATCAACAAAGAGTAAGGTTAGGGGGCTGGCGCCTGTGGCTCAAAGGAGTAGGACGCTGGCCTCATATACCAGAGGTGGCAGGTTCAAACCTGGCCCCGGCCAAAAAAAAACTGCAAAAAAAAAAAAAGTCTAAAGTTAACCTAGGATTGTAACAATTTGATTTTCCTATTCAGCCTCTAAGCAGCATTGGGATGAAGAAAGCTTAACAGATCCACGTAACATTCATGCTGGAAGGTTCTCTAGTCCACCTCTGTCGTTAAAAATGGACCTCATTAGGGAAAGTAACACGTTTGAGCTTCCACCTAACAAAGATAAATCTAGACCTCAATATGTACAGAACTTTGTTCTCTACCCGCGGCCTCACAGTTAAGAAAAAATGGTGAAAGAATGTTTCCCTTCTTCCTAAATGTTGTGAAAGCAATAACTTCACCTTGCTTTGAAAATCATTTCTAAGATTCTTTCTATTATTATTAAATAATAATAATAATAATAATTATTATTTTTTTAAAGCTCTCAGATTCTTGTCTGTCGAGGGCAAGTACTCACTGACAACCTGTGTGTGCTGGTTTGGGAGGTTTAACTCAACAGTTATCCTCTAAATATAGGAATGGGAATGTGAGAGCTGACAATTAAGTTTGCGAACCCATCCTAGAACAGGTGCTTCGAAGAGTGGATGAGGCCCTGGCATCTGGGCTTAGCTTCTCAAGGGGGTGCTTCAAAGGAGGTGAGCATGGAGATCTTCAGCAACAAGATATGTAGCACTTGTTTTAGGATGAGCTTGAGAGACTTAATTGTTTGATCTGATATATTTTTGTCT